>OZ014451.1:11483604-11788306 GCA_963966035.1 Acleris laterana
TTATAGTTTGTGGTGTAAGGGTGTTTATTTTTGTCGGATTTTCGAGACCCCTCAGCCCGGTGCCGGTCGCTGCACTTTTAGGTCCTGTGCCATAACAACGAAACATGATGACGGCTTTTTATACATAAAGTGGACGTCTATCTATGCCGTAAATATGATGTGATTGGCAGCAGTCGAGTATCATGTGCCAGGTTAAGTAATATCTTGGTCTAAGTAAGGGTGCTAGTATACTAATTGATCGTCGTCGATCTGCCACTGAACCATGCCTTAAGTAGGCATAGGATTGATCACTCGATTGGTGAACTTAAATTTAGTAACTCTATAAGCACACTGGCTGACACATGATATCTGAATGTAGTCTTCAAACGACGGGGGACAATTCTATAAGCGAAAATGTTTCGTTTTCCATTTAATGTAGATAGATATTTATGAAATAAATTTGTTGTAAAAGATACATACAAAGATCATTGACCATCACAAAAGACATTGTTATTTGTGAATTTGGACCCTGATGTGTATCGTAAAACTAATTTAAGTCAGTGTTTTGTCACCCCAGAAACTGCTGATGTAATTTAAATTGTGCTGACGTGTCAGGAGATTTGTTCTATTTTGTTAATCCAGTGTACCTATATAGACAGATATAGTATATTTTATTACATATAGTCTATTGGTTGGTTCAGATTAAACATCTGTCTGTATACGTGACCTCTTATTAAGGAATTTCAGGTTTGTCATGCTCTCCAGGTTCCGCTCATAAATCTAGTCCAATCTATTTTACACAAACCGGAAATCTCTTTAGGAACTCACAGTGTTACAACGATTGTCTACTTCTCGTAAGCCTGGTTAAATAAAGATCTGTTAGATCGGTGTTTTCTAATTGATGGTTTTACTTGCAGACCTTTATGAATCCCGGCGTAAGAGTACGTCGCCTATTGTCTGTCTATTGTAATGCGATATAGTTCGACAAGGTTATATTTATGAATGTGGATGTTTTTTGTTTCATTCATATTTTTCGGTAACTTTTTCAACACATTTTTGGCTAGCCATACATGTCGGGCGGCTACAGCCTACATACTATTCCTCGTTGCTGGCTGTGAACATGGTCGGGCATCCATTGTTCCAAAAATATGTACAACACTTTATTGACAGACGGTTAAGATCGCGGTGAGTGTTTTTAGTATTTTGGATGTTACCATATTTTTATAACTAACAATAGTGATGTGATAACTGATATCCAATCGGTTTTTTTAAGGTCTCCAGCTTTGTATTATAATTTTATTGCCAATCACTTGTGTTATGTTATGATATGAAGAAAAAAAACATGTTTATGTGCCGCAACTTTTAAGAAATTGCCGGAAATTATTAAAAGCCTTAGGTTCCTGTTCATAAATATCCTGGTCACACTATATGACATCTGCATAATTAAAAAAGGTGAGATTAAGTATGAACTAGAACCTGAACATACCGCAACTCATGAACAGACGCTAGCGCTCACGGGTTAGGAGCGGCGCTAGGGCACACGATACGTTCATTGGGTTTCCAAAGAATGTAATCCATTTTCTTTAAATTGTTCATTATTCGATTCAATTGTTTATGAAATATAACTTAATTAAGTATGCTGCTTGTTTTATTTAGTAGCGCGAAAGTAACGCCTGGCCTATTTACCACTTTGGCTTGAACTGTTGAAACAAAGTGGAATAGGGAGTGAGTTTGGGAATTGTACCATAACATCCTTAGAATCTGTGTGTGCCACACAGCTAGCTGGAGAGCTGTCGGCTATCAAAGCTACCGAGTTAAACATTTACTGCCGTACTCAGAGACGTCAATTAAATTTAATGCTTGATTGAAGTTGCTGCTGTCACATTATTTTCTATAGCAACAGAATAAGAGAACACGTCACTAGACAAGCATTCAATTTAATTGACGTCTCTGAGTGCGGCAGTTAGTTTAACAGGTAAAAATTATTTCAATTCAATTCTTTAGACAGTAATGGTCTTAAGTTAAACTTATAACCGAATTTTATGACATGACCCATAAACGTACGTTTGCGTTTACGAATCATTACGAGATTCATTGGGCAGGGGTCACAGGCCCCAGGGGAGCCGTTAAAGTAATTACTTAGCTAAGGACGTTTGAAAAAATATTTTGTACAAAAAGAAAATGTAAGTATGGCACATATTTTTTTTACTTAACTTTTTTTTTAAAGTTTATCCGCCAGGTCTGCCTGCTGGCAAAACTTCATGTTACTCAGGATGGGTTTCTAGGGTCCGATACAAAATCTCAGATGTGTCTTTGATGAAATTGAGAGAAGGTAATAGAGCATACTTTAGTGTTAGTAGGCTAGGTAATCACTAAAAGCTTAGAACACTCAATCCCTTTCACTCGTTATTTAGGACAAAATAGGAAATTGGGAAGGAAATAAACCGTTACTTCACAATTCTATTTTAAAAGTACGTAGGGCTCTAGGTTAGAGCTCGTTGAAATTTCGCGGGCGTCATTCCGACCGCACTAGCCGCAGAGACACTCCTTTGTCTTAGGCGTTCCATATTCGCACGGGGAACGCGCGAAAACTAAACGCGAACGAGTTAAAGTGTGAATGTGGATCCGATTCGAATATTCGAAATTTTCGCGGCTTCGCGCCTTGTTAAGCATTTTGTGTCGGTTTTTTGGCCCGCGTCAAAGAGCCTGCGAACGCGCTACTAAAGCTGCGTAGACACAACAAGGCTCCACATTCGCGCGTAACTTTTATAAACCATTAGCCCAATACCACAAAAACTGGTAAAAATATTAAAAACCTTGTTCTATTACGATGAATACTCGTCATCCACCATCTTCGTTTCCTCAAAAAAAATGATATTTTTTTTTAATGTAGACCTAATAATATCGTCGAGTGCGCGGACTATACTGTAAACCCAATGGTTCGTGAACACTGCAAAATTATGTGGAGCCAAGAAGAGTTCACGCGCAATTCTCGCCGCGATTCACGCCATTTGAAATCTGTGCTATGGTACTGACATCTGTCGTAAACATATCCTATAAATTCCTATAATCTGTGGTCATAAATTCATGATTGTTTGTCGGTTGTATTTCACATTGTTTAAAGAATTTTAAGCTACGATATCTAATAAATACAGTGTTTAAAGCAACTTCGTTTGTGTTATCAAGGAATACTAAACCTTCTGGATACAAATTAGTCTAAAACATGGCTCCTGCTCATTGCGTTATAAAGGGCTGCAAAACCTCTATATTCAACAAGGCTCCCGGCATTTCATTTCATCCGTAAGCAAACAATATTTATAATCAACACAACAAACGTAAGATAATACTTCCTTGTGTTAATAAATATGTGAGCAATACATATAATAATAAAGTGAAAATAAAAATAAATATTGTAAAGTTAACCTCTTCTTTTTTAATTTCCAGATGCCCTTCGTCTATGGAAATGAGGAACAGGTGGCTTCAAATACTGAAGAATAGATGTACTATTCTGGACTGGTCGAAAAGTAGAATTTGTTCTAAACATTTTGACAGTAAATATTTTGATAGCCAGAGAAGACTTAAGCCAAACGCTTTACCTACCATGTTTCCTGCTCTTCCTTCTGAATCTGCGTCAAAGACTATTGTTAAGGTTTGTACAATACAGCTTATTGGGTCAGAGACAGTCATAGAGGTTTAGATTTTTTTATTAGATAAGTCATTATTTTTGTATTAGGCTATTTATGTCTAAAAATAAAGTACTTCATTTAACCCTTTAACGCTTAATAGACATATTTGTCCCCACTTGAATTTCACGATTTACATTTTTCTGGCTAAGTAAAATACTTTTTAAGATTTAGGGTGGATTATAAGGTCCAAACGAGAATAAGGTCTTATACCTAGATTAAACGCCGAATTTGTTAGTTTTAAAAAACAATTTTTTTTTTTATTACTTTGTAATGTAACTCACTTTTGAGTTGTATTCAATGATTCAAAAAATTTCCTTCTGCTAGAGTTTCCTGCGGTACTTCTTCTCCACAATGATGGATTAACAATGTGTAAAAGAGCCTTCATGTGCCCAATCTACTAAATAAAGATTTTGAATTTTTAAATTGATTGCATACATTATGTCTTTTAAGATGTAATTATTGTCTTTAAATAATACTGAATGTCTTTTCAGAGTTCAGATACTGGAAAGGGTAAGCTTGAGAAAGCCCTCAGTAAACTAACCCAGGCGGAACTAATGTCCGACATTAAGTTTACACTAGTAAGGATGAAGGAGCCCATCAATTTAAATGAGTTTGTGTATGATGACTTGAAATATAAACCAGACGCCCCAGTGGAGGCTAAACTGTGGGTTCTAATAAAAAAACAAGAGTACTTGAATAATATGCTCACAGAAGCTGTTGTTAAAAACACAAAGCAAATGGAAACGTTGCAGAAACATTTCTCCGATTCTAAATCCGGTAGGAAAGAAATGGAACAAAATATTGAGAACTTCAAGTATGTTGTTAAGTGTCTGCAGGAGAAACAAGCTACTTTGGAGGAGCAGGTGGAGATCTTGACTGCTATTGAATCGCGATAGGTAGTGCGGTTTGTTTGAAGTTATTCTGTTTTTTTTAAACTTGAGTGGGATGTCTGTTTCTAGATGCATCAGAAATGTAGCTTCTATGAATTGACATTGGCACTCAAGTTCAGTTTATTAATGTGAACCAGGCTGAATATGAAGCCTAATAGAGTTGTGAAATTGAAGATAGGACACTCAAGAGTCTTTTGTTAATTTGATTAAGTGCTCACAAATCACAATGGCCATTGTAGGTATTGTATGTAATCAATAATCATGCCTTAAGTATGTCACACTCGAGTTTATTGTCATTTCAACAGATTTTCATGTTGAAGATGTTGTACATCAGCATAATATGATGTCCTAGCATCTGGGTCGCATACAATTTGCAGTTGATTGGAATTTTTGAAAAAATAATAGGCTCGTACATAGATGATAATTTCAACCTTGCCTTATAAAGTTCATTGGGTAGGTTAAGTTTATATTTTCAACTATAAATAAAAAGAGTTTTATTTCTGAACATTAGTTTTATTTCCAAGTCCTTAAATGCTCAATCTTGTCTTCTCATTAATAAAAATTCGTAATTTATGCATTTTACTAATTTATCTAATAAATAAATCATCATAGGTATAAACTGTCCAATGATTACATTGGAAATATTACTTACTTCCTCGTGGTCATACTAATTTGTCCTACTAGTCAAAAAGTGAACCTAGATTTGATCACTAAATACTAATTATGGTTGTAAAAGTAGGTAGGTTAGGTTCGTTAGGTATCTTCAGATGCCCGAAGGGCAAAACCACTTAGAAGCAGGAGCTCCGCCCTTGGGCGGGGCTCCGTCGAAAGTCAGTAGGACAAAAATAGTATGAACACGAGGAAACGGCCGAAATATTTCAGTCTCAAAAATAAAATATCAGGAATGATCAGTAGTACTACTTCCTCCTCATTTGTTTTTCAAGAATTTCCCTTAATTTTAATTTCTTATTTGTTTTGTCAGCAAGAGGTCGGCCGAGGGGCACAATTTCCATTTGTTGTAAGCGCCGCCTAAATCTCTGGTAGAATTCTAAGACACTGGTGTCAGCCCACACATGCCGTGAATCAAAGTCTAATACTCTCAATGTGTCCAAACTCTGTGCTCTACTGAGAGCCACGTAAGCCTGTCCAGCTTCAAATATTTTTGCTAATGACATTTCCACACAGTCTAATGTCAAACCTTGAGACTTATGTATTGAAAATGCCCATGCCAAATTCAAAGGGACCTGTCTCCGGCACAATAAATTGCCATGAGAGTTCTTCACATACCAGCGTTCAGCTCTTGCTGTATATTCCTTTTTATTTTTGAACCTGACAACAGGAAGTCCTTCTTCAAACCTGACGACTACCCCTCTGGCACCATTTACTAAACCTGCATTGACATTGATATTTTTGAGTAACATTACTTGTGCTCCTATTTTCAATATCAGCTTTGATGGAGCAATAGTTTGCATGTCAAGAATTTTACTGGCATTATCACTATCCTGAGAAGAGAAAAGTTTCTCTTCCCCTTCTAAGTCTTGTAACTTGGAATTGTTAATCATCTTGGAATCATTGGTGTGGGAGCACAGCCTGGTTGCTAGAATGCCATCACTTTCAATCTTTTGTCGGGCAGTGCCCAAAAGCCTCTCACTTATCTCTTTTGTCACTCGACCAATCCTGATGCTATTGAGGATAGAAATAAATTCTTGATCTTTTTGCCGGTGAACTTCTTTAAGCTCGTAACACAGTTCAATACATCTTTCCCAACATGGTGACTGGAAACAAAATCTCTTTCCTGTTTTCCCCTTTTCAATTACTGGGGGCAATTGTAAGAAGTCTCCACAAAGGATGAGTTGAATTCCTCCAAATGGTTTATCATTTCTTCGTACATGTCTTGCTACTGCTTCTAATTTCTGTAATTAAAAGATAATAACGTTGCAGATATTATGTATCATATACTACGTTAAAGACACAGGAGTAAAATATTAATTAATGGTAATACCGTCAGCCAAATAGTTACCTCAAAGAAAGTGCCATCAACCATGGATATCTCATCAATAATGAGATGTTTGCATTTTCTCCACTTTTGTGCGACAAGGGTTAACTTTAATGCTCTTTCACACAGGCTCTCTACTGTACCACTTCCATCACCTATACCAGCAAAAGCATGAAGAGTTGTACCACCTGGAAGGAAATTAAATAACTTATTATGTTACAACAACACCTTAGATATTTTGTTGGTATATTATTTTTTAAAGCTTGTTGTAAGGTGGTTTCATTGTTTTTTATGTTCCATTATTTACTATACATATACATAGATCTCACCAACATGACAAGCAGCCACACCAGTGGAAGCTGTGGCCACTGTGACATCCGGAGGTAATGCTGCTACAATCCTCTTTAGCAGAAAACTTTTGCCAGTTCCTGCAGAGCCTGTGAAAAATATGTTCTTTCCGCCTAGACAAGCCTCCAAAACTCTTTGCTGTTCAGGGTTCAATGCACTGATTGCAGTAAGAGGTGATGGAGAATATAGTTTTTTTGGAGCAGGACCTCTAGTGGCATCATCATGCTTCCGTTTCTTTGATGGAGGTGAAGGCGTTGTCGTAGTAGATTTAGGGACTTTGCTTTTGGCATTGTGTATATCGGCTACTGTTATTGGACTAATCTCTTCAAAAGATTGCGCTTTGCCACTCAACAATTTGGCTCTCATGGATTGTTTAGATGGAGTGGTTGTAGAAGGTTGCTCTTTATCTCCAGTCATCTTCACAAAGATAGTTCTAAGAAACGATACGAGATTCATCGGCGGAGCGTTCGAAATGAACAACGTGCATCCCGCTTCTTGAAATTTGACGCTCGCTTTTCCCTCAGCCATAAATTTCTTAAACACATTAATCCCTTTTAGAGCCAACCTGATAGCTGCATGTTTTTCACTAGATATTTCCATGAACATTTCTCTAAATTCGTTGCGAATAAGTCGCAATGATGCCGTTTTATAATTGACCTTTCTAATGATAGACCCTTGTGGTGTCGTCCATTCCAGTGTCGTTGCACATGACAAAAAAGAATCTCCGTTCTCCATTGTAAAAAAGACAGTGTAATCTTGGAGTTTTATTACATTACTTTTAAATTAATAACTGCACATGAACTGCAACGATGCGCAAACGACCCGCCATAATATTATTAATATTGAATTGAATTGACAGACAGATATTTGGACAACAGGTGACAGACGCCAACGGGTCATTAAACTACAACGGTCCAAACTATGTATTTTTGATTGTATCTAAGTATACCGTAATGCTTTCACAAACGTGTTTTTATCGTAAAAATAGGCAAGATGATTTCCCAATATTAGGTACTAAAACTTTTGAAAGCAGAGCTAATATTTGTATTATTTTTATAACCTGAAAGTCAACTCGGACTGTAGAGGGAGACTATTATTTTTTTATATATTTCATACTCTGTTTACGACTCGGACCCTTCTGTTTTCTCTTCAAGTTAGTAAAGGCAAAGGTAACTACGGTCATCCTGCCAATTTCTGGATTTTAAAGAAATAATTGGCGATATTGGCATCCACCGTGCAGGACGCGTTAACGTACAGTCGAGTTCATAAATATGTATACACTTTAGTACCTTGTCTATTTAATGACATGTTAAACTGCTATATATGAATTGTCACAGCGATTAAAGTGTGTAGGTACACATATTTATGGAATCGATTGTACAAGGCTAAGATCGGGTTCTGTATCATTTGACCGAATTTCATATGCAATAATTTCATTTGACTGAATTTCATATGACAATTTTATATGCCATAACACATTATATGCTATAATGATCATTTGGTATATTTTCACTTGACATAATTGTTAGGTGCCATAACGGTACGTATGCCATACTTTTTATGTTCCCTATTATCAAGTGTTATAAAATTGTATGCTATAAATATTAAAGGCCATAATAATAATTTGCCATAAAACATTCAGAAGTATAAAAAATAGGGTATGGCGATTCGCCGGCCGCTCCCGCGGCACGCTCGCTTCGATCGCTCGGCTCACGCGCTATAAGGTCGCAGTTGTACCTAACGCTCCTCCTCGCTTCGCTCGTCGTGGTACCTAAGGTCTCCGTTAGGTACCCTTACAGTAGGTAGGTTAGAATAGGTAAGTTATTATAATAGTAGTACGTACCTAATCCAGGACTATAACCAGTAAATTATAACCACTGGAACACACTGGTACAGTCTGGGTCTGCTTTTTTTGAAATTATGGCAAATTAAGTGTTATGGCATATAATATTAGGGATTAAGAACACTATAGAAAGTAAATGTTATGGAAAATGTTATTACGATAGGTATTTGATATTAGGGAGGTTGAACATTATAACACTAGAGTATTATGGCATTAAAAAATGATGGTAAGTATGTGATATTAGGGAAAATGAAGGTTATTGTCAGTGACCATTATGGCAAATGAAATTAGTGCAAATGAAATTATGAAAAATGAAGGGTTACCCAAGAACGGTTTACTTGCCTTTCACTCTAAAACATAGTTGCGTGGTTTGTGTTCTCTTGTGTTCGCCGTATATGTGACTTAGATCCATTCGCATATGTTCGTCGGGAAGAGTAGAGACATTTGATTATCCTGGCCACATTTTTTTTTGAAATAACTTTATGTGTAAGTAATCTATTTTGATCTAGGTACTTAGGTACTATATTTTTGAAACTTCTAAAATATCACAACGGTAGTTACTAAAAAAAAGTTGTACTTACTTACCTACCCTAAAATGAGGTGGATTTTTTCAGCAAAAGTGCTATAACCATTTTTGGTTTGCAAATGTGTTGTTTGACACTAGATACAAGGACCAAAACTAAAATCCAACAGAAAAGTATTAATGAACATAACAAATATATATTTTCAATTAGGTATTCTGTTTATTTTCGGTTGGATTCAGTTATTTCAGTTCAATATATTATGGTAAGGAGTGTACAAAACATTAGCATTCTAAAACGGAACTGATATGAATGTTAGAACATCACAAGGAAAACATTACATCTATTAAGTACTTAAGTTTTTTTTGTAAGGTTTCTAACTCAAAAGTGAGAACATGGTTTGGACTTCAAGCTGTTGTTCGCTGTGTTATACTTACGTGGTAATGTGAAAGCTGATTATGTATGTAGATACGATACTTGCAGTCATTAGTCCATCATCAGCAATAATATCCTAGCGAACATTAACGCCAAAAATATCTGACACGTCATGAGTGAAAAACTTAAGTAAATGACCTATTGCGAGTACATATAGTTGTACTGTAACACATCTATAATATAGACCGTCCGACATTCTATATTTGAAATAAGAAGTAAATTCTATATTGGTTTTGTATGTACACTACTACATGCTAGAGGTCATTAACTTGAGTTTTTCACCTAGATACTAACCTACGAGTACCTACTATAGTCAAGTGTAGTGAACCAATTGGCTAGCGATCCTCCGCGCGCTTGGAGCGCGTTAGATATTTTGGAGCCTGCTTTTGGTTACAAATAACGATATTTTGCTAGGAACTGGGACTATATTGCACTAAAAACTCTTACATAACCGTTTAGATGATTACCTAAAGTCAATAAATTTTATTTTTGAACGTCAATATGGTTTTAGACCTAAAAGCAACACTTTAACGGCAACAATTGATCTCGTAACTAAAATCAAAACTAATATAGACAGTAGAAACATTGCACTAGGTTTATTTATTGACCTCAAAAAGGCTTTCGACACCGTTAGTCACAATTTGCTATTAAAGAAGCTAAAACAAATTGGTATAGATGGAACTGCATTTAAAATGTTAAAGTCCTACCTATCAAACCGATTTCAAGTGGTAAAAATAGGTGAAACACAAAGTTCAAAGCTCCCAGTAACATGCGGTATACCACAGGGATCAATTTTAGGACCCCTGCTGTTCTCAATATATATAAATAATATACACGAAATAGGGTTACATGGTTATATATCTTTATATGCTGACGATACATGCTTATTCTATTTCGGGTCCACCATTGAGGACATTATATTTAAAGCACAGGAAGATTTAAATAAATTATTTTCTTGGTTTCAGTACAATCTTCTTACAATTAATATATCAAAAACTTGCTACGTCATTTTCAAATCAAGGAATAAAATCATACCCTCTCACAATGCGCTAAAAATCAATAATGTCAATTTACAGGAAAAAACCTTTGAAAAATACCTTGGCCTACGAATTGACAGCTGTCTGACGTGGAATCATCAGATCGAGCACATAAGAGCGAAATTATCGTCCCTAACCGGGTCACTTCGACGCATCGTTAGCTCAATTCCACATCGGATACGCTACACTATATACAATTCACTTGTTAAACCTCATCTTCTTTATCTAATAGAACTCTGGGGCAGCGCCGCCAAAACAAAACTTGCCGAACTCCAAAGACTGCAAAATAAAATCATAAAAATACTATTTAACTACCATTTCTTAACACCTACTAAACATATATATAAAGAAACTAAACTAATGAACTTGACACAATTATACGTATATAACACTTGCATATTGGTAAGGAA
Organism: Acleris laterana; assembly: GCA_963966035.1. Taxonomy (NCBI): domain Eukaryota; kingdom Metazoa; phylum Arthropoda; class Insecta; order Lepidoptera; family Tortricidae; genus Acleris; species Acleris laterana. The sequence continues at coordinate 11,494,750 of OZ014451.1, forward strand.
AATATTAAACAGCTCACTCCATACTAACTTATCCTTTACGAAGAAGAAGCAAATAACAAAACGATCTACCCGACGCGCAAGTTATTTAGTATTACCGAAGATAAGAACTCAATTAGGGAAAAAAATGTTTACTTTTGAAGGTGCACAACTTTATAATAAATTACCGTCTGCTATAAAACGTGTAAGTTCACTTAATGCATTTAAAACAAAATTATCACAGCATATTTATAATACTTAGCTAATAGTAATAACACAACTACCTACCTACAACATAAATTCATTAAGTGAACAAAAATAAAATAACTGGAACGAACGTTTAAGTTTATACTTACAATAATGTGTTCTCATGTAAGCGACTTATGTCTTTTTTGAGAATAAATATCTTTAAACCTTATTATATTGCACTGGCTAAAAATCATTTAGTCTTTGACGTGTTATCGTATTGTCAACGTTTTGATAGCTCTTATTTACTTGATAGTAGGTACTTAATGGCGGTCGAGTTAAAAACAATACCATAACACCAAAAAACAATGTGGTTTTACAGTGTCGAATAGAGGCCGTACCGATGGCGTCTACCTACAATTTATTAACGACTTCACGTAGCTATATATAACCGCTATAACCATTACGCGTGGTAGGTAAATTTTTCGTAAATGGTTCAATAAAACCCTACAAATATCGCATTATTTCCATTTTATTTCAATCCCGGAGACAGCCTGTCACGGCGGACGGCTAATAACTCATCGGCGGGTCGTAAAGCGCCCAACATAAACACGCTGTCAGAACCAAACAGAAATAGCTCATTATGCGTTTCAAAACACTTTTTACTTACCGATATGGTAATTGCATTATGCACGGGTCACGTCTACAGGGGTCGGCGAAAACTTGTGTTTTTTAATCTTTAACATAGAGTGAACACGAATATTCACCGGACTTCGCAAATGTAGACCTAGCATTATTGCTTCTTTAGACTTTCCTATTTCTGCGACCCTCCAGGGTCTGCTCAGTGCCAGTATCTTTCCACTTAATCAAGGGAAACGGGATAGATTCCTAGGTGCTTACTACAGAGCACTATATAATATATTTAAACTTTGGATGTCCCACTACTAGTGAGAGCGCTTATTTGCTAAGGGTAGTTTATTCTTTACTTAAATATCTATTAACATAATAACTTATCATCTAAGTATTCGGTTATTGAATAATAGCATTTTTCTATCATTAAATGTTTCAGTGTGTTTACATAGTAGATTGATAACCAAGGGTTGAAAGTGACCCATTTCACCCGAGATATTTCTGGCGCTCGAACGAAGTGAGAGCGCACATATTTTGAGGGGAAATGGGTAATTTCACCCGAGTTAGAAACTCTACTTTTCATTTCGACTGTGAGGAAAGAGATGGAATATGTTCGTGACATAAAAAAGGTCTGATTTCTTGTTTCAAACGGATGTCCGGCGTTCAACCTCCAACGTTGTATAAGCTCCTTGGTCGTGACCAACTCGATTAAACTTTTCTAATGTTGGCAGTATGTGTATTTTCTAGATGGACATGCCGTGACGTGATAAAAAAGTGTCATGCTATACAGGCAAAGGCATTATGGCGGTAAGCAGAATAGAGGAATAGGTAATTTAAATGTTGATTTTCTCCAATTGGGTAAGTAAAGTTTTTGGAAGAGATGTAAATTATATTTTTTTTCGATAGTCGTCATCCTGAAGATCATGGAACTGCGGCTCTTTTACTTTTATTTCCTCTAATATTTTAGAAATCTTTTTTTTAGTTATGTTGTTGACATTTGTAAACTTTAATGACCGACAAGCTTGTTGCCTTCGTATTTAATGAAATAGAAAAAAAAAACTGTCACTTCTATATCTGTCAACGTCAAATCAAATCAAAGTAAACAAACAGTTCAATTCAAATAAGTAAATTCAAGTAAATCTTTGTAATACTCCATTTCCACAGTCCGTGTGGGATTTCCTGAATTCATTGCGTGGATTGTACAATTCAAAAGTGCTCTCGTGGCTATCAAAAAGCAGGGCAAGAGTCGTCGAGAAAGGAAGAAATCGGTGTCCAAGAAGAAGTGCCAAAGGGTTCGAAAATAAATCGTAGACCAAATATCGTGCAAAGTCTTAGAGCAAAGCGGCAAAACGAAAGTCCGGAGTTCGTTCTAAGATCGTTAAAAATATTTCTAAAAACACTGATCACATGAAACACAAGCAAACAGAAAAGAGCCGTTGTATTGAATCGTTTGTTTACTTTGATTTGATTTGCCAATGACAGATATAGAAGTGTTTTTTTTTCTTTTTCATTAAGTACGAAGGCAACAAGCTAGTCGGTCATTAAAGTGTACAAATGTCAACTTCATAACTAAAAAAAATATTTCTAAAATATTAGAGGATATAAAAATAAAAGAGCCGCAATTTCTTGATCTTTAGGATGACGACTATCGAAAATAAATATAATATACATATCTTCCAAAAACTTTACTTAGCCTATTGCGAAAGAAATAGATCAGTCGTAAAATCATTTTAATATGGGAGTATAGATCGTAATAAATACGTCGTTTAACGTATAGCTGAGTTTAGATATATGAAAAGCTTTTATTTTAATATAATTACGTAGGTAGCTCAATTATCATAGAATCCGTGGCCAATCGTAATTATTAAAAAAAAAAAATACTTTCCACCCTAGGGGTGAAAACGCAATTTTCCAACCGGCTATCTACCCATTCAAATTAAACTTTCCGAACAGGAGAGATGAAAAAGTTATTTTCATTTTTGATATTTTGTAATTTACTTGGCAATTTGTTTTATATTTTAATGGACAGACATGCGTGCTGTCCGAGTGAAGTTTTAATCTTGATGAAGGTACAAATAGTCTATTTTTGTGTCTTAAAGTAAGTGCTAATGGTAGGTCTTAATAAGTGTATCTAGACCATAAAAAAATTGTCAATTCCAAAACCGACCTTCCTGGTGGCGGAAATAAATTTTTTGTTCACATTCCTCTCAGTGGAAATAAAAAAATGTGTTTAAGTCGGGTAAAATCATCAATAAAATTGCACACTAGAACTGGGTGCATTCCGGCGCTCGTTCAGTCAATCTAGTAAAAATCTCGGGATGCGATTTCCTCTCTTGTTTAACAATCTACTATTTTGCACTTTATTGAATGTGCTAGTAATCGCGGTGGTGCATTATCCCCGATGCTATGAATATTATTATCTATTATTTACTTAACTATGTCTACTTTTGAAAATGTTATCACTCATTTATATGCATCCTATGTTTTAAATGTTTTTATCTACGACTGTACCTGGGGGTAGGCGGGTCCAGAGGCAAAGGGCCCCATAGGGGCCCCAGGTACCGCCTCCTGGCGTCTTTTCGTCGATTTTTTTGACTGATGTAGTCATCGTTTTCAAATGGACGTAGTTTACACAAGTGGATAAAGGCTTCAAACCCATACCGTACTTACCATGTGTTTTGGGTTAAAATAAATGCTGGCAATATACCTAATATCGTGTTTTGAAACCAATATTTTTAATTTGAAGAAGTATTAATATTTAAGTGCATACTTGTATACTCTTTAGTCCGTTAAAATATATATATTTAAAGCTAATTATGAGTCCGTAAAACTTCTCGCTCTCATAAATAGTTAACGAAGCATTCAAATACCAGAAGGGAAGTCTTATGTCACGTCATAGTTTTAATTTAATAGGGTATTTTGTAAAAAACCGAGGTAGAATTTTTTCATTACAAAGAGTGGTTCTGCTCCCGGTAAAGCCCCCGTGAATGTAGTTTTATACATTTTAAATACTTAATGTGAATTTTGAAAATTGGGGTTTATTTCTAAGAAAATGACGTGATGCGCCATCCCCAAATGATAAGGGCTTGCATGGTGATGATGATGATAATGAATTCGACTACAGTGTGATAGCTCTTAGAAGGTGCTTCGGGTTTGTACTTGTCTCTCACACGCTCTCATACGCTCTTATTAAGAGCAAGTGAGAGATAACTACAAAACCGAAGCATCTTCTAAGTGCTCACAGACTGTATTTCGGCTTTAGGTCATTCTTCAGGGCGCAAATAACGCGTTTTCGTAAAGAGGTTGTTTTGGTTTTGGCAAACTTTTATTTAACTTCGACTTCGTAAAACTTAAAGATAAATTTGAACAGGTGCGGTGGCGGCAATTTGCGGGTGGTAGGACCTTGTGCAGGGTCCGTCCGGATCGCTACCACCGTCTTATCCATTAACCTACCGCCAAACAGCAGTGTTTCCATTGTTGTTTTCCGGTTTGGGGATAAGACAGCCGGTGAAATGACTAGCATAGAGGCATTCCATCTTAGTCCTCAGGGTTGGCAACGCATTTGCAGTCTTAGGATTGCTCTGCAGTCTTGTGAATGCGAATGTCTATGGGTCACAGTTTCCACGTACCATCAGGTGGCCTGTGTGCTCGTTTGTCATCTCTTTGCCATAAAAAAAAAAGGTAATATAAGCGTTAACTTTAGGTACATTACGATACCCACGGTTTAATTACCTACTAGAACCTACGAACCAGAATATTATTAAAGCGCGATGGAGAACATTCCAAACAAATTACAGTTGCATTTAAAGCTAAAGTAACGTGATACGTAGACAGACGGACAAGACAGTATTATTATCGGTTCAGAGCCCCACTGTGCGGAATCGTGACGCAACGGACAGGCCGTAGACGAATTTCATTACACATGCGATATTTCAAAAGCATGCTGTGACATAAAACATTCCCCGATGCCGCGATATATGAGGTCATCCGTCAGTCTTGTAATGAGTACTTTATTTATAGCTCTTTAATACCGAGTAATGGGGTACTTATTATTTTATCGAAACACCTTTCGATGAACGTATCATTATGCAGAATTTTAATTTTATAGAAAGGCATTTCTGACCGCATGCGTAATTTTTTTTGGTAGTCCGATGTCTAACCTAACATATGTTATGATCGAACGTTTAAGATACTCAGAAAACATCATAGTTTCAGCAGAAAATAGCGTTAGATGAAGTGAAATTCGATGTAATGGGCTACCCGAGTATTGACTTAAAGATTGTCAAAACATGCACCTCGGAGGCTTAGCACGTTGCTCTAATTTTTAGTTTATAATTGTCAATGGCTGCGAGGGAACGCTGTAAAAGGGCGGTTGTCCAACTAAGTATTATTCGAATGGAACCATTTTGAAACTTTAAGTAACAGCTTCAAAATAAGCCAGACCGTTTTACATACGACGTTTTTAGGGTTTGGGGATAAGACAGCCGGTGAAATGACTAGCATAGAGGCATTCCATCTTAGTCCTTAGGGTTGGCAACGCATTTGCAGTCTTGTGAATGCGAATGTCTATGGGTCACAGTTTCCACTTACCATCAGGTGGCCTGTGTGCTCGTTTGCCTTCTCTATGCCATAAAAAAAAAAAAAAAAAAAAAAAAAAAAAAAAAAAAAAAAAAAAAACATACCTGCGTGATGCTTTATTGTCAGCTAATATGTGACAAGACAAGACTTGACGATGTTCTGTGTTTATTTAGGTTGCTTTTCAGCGAAGCCCTTGCAGAGGCTTTACAGAGCTTCAAGACTTCGTTACACTTTGAGAATAACTGCTGTAGACGATGGAAACTATTAATTAGTTTCAACTCTGCAAGAAATCTAGACTGACATAAGTAGTATTATGTCTAAAAGGAAGGCACGGCACGGATGGATGATCTGTCGTCCGACGCCGAAGGAACAGACAATTTGTAAACCAATATAACTTTATTAGCTATAGAAATATGAATTTATGACACATTTTCGCAACATCGCAACATTAAAATGAAATAATAGACGTTGCGCTCTCCAGATATTGGATATAATAACGTTTTATTCGATCCGAGGACTTTAATGCCAGCGGAAGCCGATACTAAACGTATCAACACTCGTTTGCTTTCAAAGTAAATATCCTCTTATTTCATCATTTCGAATATAATGGTGAGGATTTATTCGTTTCGATACTAATTCTTGCTTACTCATTATGCCTTGCTCGACTAAATAACACTTTGTGTCGGGGTACTTCCAGAATTGAGTCATTTCAATACCATCTCGATTTTATCGTTTATTATCGTAACGTTTTGTTATTTAAGTGAAAAAAATTCAGCAAATGAGCTTGCGAGTCACATAAAGGCAAAAGGCAAGCACCGCTGCCTATTAAACACCTGCAAAACTAAAGAAATCTAAATTTGGAGGGAGGTGGAAATTTTGATTCCTGAACCGCTGCGAGGTAGTTGGGTCTTCAACTTCTTCACTAAATTAGCGTTTAAAGCGCAATTATAATTTTCCCGATTAAAATTTGTTCTAATAGTAAGTTGCAGTTCATTTACGATCAGTTGAGAAATAATCGTTTTGCTTAAAGTTTGGGCTACTAGTGGTACCTATAGATTTCGTTTTGCGTCACAAAGTAATTTTGTCATTAATATCACAAACGCAAGATCTGTTTCTGAGAAGTGTCCTATAAGAAAGACAGACGGAAAACTATAAAGTGATATTACAAGGGTTCAGTATTTCAGTATTGGGAACGGAACCCTAAAAACAGAATTTCGCAACGCGGTAGTGTCTGACAACACGCGGAATCGATAGTGCAGGAAACGGCGCGCGCGCACAGAATTAGCGAGTGTCGCCCGTCATCTGCCATCGGCCGGCGGTCGTAAAACGAGGGGTTAGGCCGGCGCATGCGACTACACAATACTATAGTACCATACAGTCGGTTCACGAAAGTTAAGAGAAAAGCAATTTGCTTACTTGTATTAGGAAATAGGTAAGTAGGGTTAAGTCACCAGTGTGGTCAGCGAGAGACCTTAGTCGGCCTCTGCCTGTTATAGTTATATTTCCCAATCTTCGCACTCATATAAGGGTAAGTACTGGTCTCTGGCTGACCACCGGTGACCTTTACCCTACCATATCTAGATTAATATGAATGCCAAAGTAACTTTGTCTGTCTGTCTGCTACGCTTTTACGGCTTAACCGCTGAACCGCTTTAAGTCAAACTTGTCATGGAGATAGTTTGAGTCCTTGGGAAGGACAAAGGATAGTTTTTATTCTGGAAAATGCCCTTTTCCCAAGGGAAGGACTATGAGCGAATTCCACGTGGGTAAATGCTAATAGCTAGTGGACTGGAATTACAAAAGATAGGGACCGATTCTAGCAGCTGGCTTCATGATAAAAACCGGCCAAGTCGGACTCGTGCACGAAGGGTTCCGTACCATTATCTATACAACATTATGCACTATACCAGTTGCAGTTATTAGCAAATAAATAAACACATACATAGGTCCGATACACTCGAATACACTACCCACATTCTCGTCTTCCGCAGTCGGGCAAAAAGGTGACCTTTTGAGTGTGTTCAACGTTTTTAGTGCCTGACTGTACTACGTCATAAAAAAAGGTCACTTTTGCACCGCCACTTTAACTTTGCTGGAACTGCGAAATTCGACTCACGGGTAGACTTCCTGTGGTCATAACGCATGAAGTTGCCTCAAAATATTACGAGCTGACAGTGCAGAATTCATCAAAATCCCGTAAAATCATTTGGAATGTATACATTTGTGAATGATTTAAGAGAACTTCATTGTAATGGACGAAAGAGAGTTCAACATTGAGTTCAAAAAACTAACCCCAGATTTTAATTAAAACAGTATTTCGTATTTTCATAGCTTTTTATTTTCCCTTGTGAATATATCGCAGAACTCGGATGCGGTTTCTCCGCCTTCGCGGTCAATTAAATCACAAAAATATACATTTTCGAAATTTTACTAGCAACTGAATGTGGGTGAGTCGAAGCCTGCACTGCAGCAATGTTGTAAAATCATTATAAGTAGGTATAAATAGTCACAGATTAAATAAGAGAGTTACCTACCTATAACTACGTAACTGGTATAGGTACGTATCTAACTTGTCTACCAAAATGAAACATCAAATTAGGGATTAAATGATGGAAATACTTAAGTACTTACTAACTTTTTGCGACAAGGTCCATTAGTAGCTCAACAATTAAAGTTCATGCCCGTGTTATTATTATAATACTCAATATTTTATTGCAATCATAATAATTAAAGAAGCTTATTTTTTTTAAGTAAGTGGTTTATTTTTACATTTTTAGGGTTCCGTAGTCAAACTAGGAACCCTTATAGTTTCGTCATGTCCGTCCGTCCGTCCGTCCCCAGTCTAGCTCAGAGACTCATAGTACTAGAAAGCTGTAATTTGGCATGAATATACATATTAGTCACGCCAAAAAAGTGGTAAAATAAAATTTTGAAAAATATTTTTTTTTAATGCACCTCCCCTACACGTAACGTGGGGATGCCTTTTTTTTTTCTTGCCTACCCCATAGTGTGGGGTGTCGTTGGATAGGTCTTTCAAAAATATTGCGGGTTTATGAAAACAATTTTTCGATTAAGGGATCCGTTTATGAAATATTAAGCTTTAAAGCGCTATTTTTTGTTAGAGTCAAGTGTCCCCCCCCCCCCTACAGCCAAAACTACAAATACTAAAAATCTGAAAAATATCTTCAACGAAAGCGCATATAACGAATTTTAAAGGAAAACTATCACGGCTAAGTAGACATGATTAGTTCCTGAGATACAGGCGACTAAAGTGTTTATACCTATCAAAATCGCCTATGATAACTTTGATAGAAAAATTGTTAACGGGGGGGGGCCTGCACGCGCGGGGGGAGTCGAACTGTCCAAGTAACAAATCGAGCGACAGCCGCGCTCATAAGCGCGAGCGCCTAGATGCTGTACCTCTAGTGTATTTTTACACACATAAAAAACGTCACGATCGCGTTTGCGTTTTTACCTTAGCTTGTATGTAAACTTAAAAAGCGCCCCAAGCGGCGAATAGCTGAAACTATAACAGCGAGTGTATTTAACTGTCACGTTCGAATACCGGTACGTTTTAAACGCATCGAGCGCGTTTTGAAACGCGTCGAGCGCGTTAAGTGGTCTGACAGCAGTTTTGGGTGTTTTTGCGAGTGTAAGTTACAACTTTGACAGTTCTTTGTGTGTATTAAACTCGAACGCGATAGTAAAGTTCTCACTTCGTATTTACGCAGTGAGATCGTCAAGTGAGTGGTGAAACTTGTCGGTTTTTCGAATAAGTAAATTAAATGATTTAAATATTTGAACCAGTTGTTTCTTAATTTACTATTTTCAACATCAAAGGGGGTTATAACATTAACCAATTTGATTTTTAGAATCTAATATCCAGATTTTTACTGTTTTAACTACAATACATAAGATTCTAACTACAATTAAATCTAATAAAATTCAAATTAGGATTGCTAAAATGCAATAGTTCCCCTTTGCTGCGGTTTAATTAAACTAATACTGTAAGCCTTAGGTACTGATGGATGTCTTATGTCAGATATTATAAACAAACTGCACGTATTTCAAATAGGTGCCGATAGGAGTAAGATACAGCTTAAATTACCTTATCTTACCTTGGTTTTTTTTTCTGTTTGGCCTAGTTGACTGGTAGAGAACGCCATTGGGCATTAAGTCCACTATTTGTACTTTTAATATTATTTTATATCAATGGAAATAAATGGCTTTATTACATTACTAGCGACCCGCCCCGCTTCGCTTTGGTTTATGTGACTTTTCTGTAACACCCGAACATAAACCAGAACCTATTGTACATATCAACCTTCCTCTTAAATCACTCTATCTATTGCTGAAAACTGCATTCAAATCCGTTGAGTATTTTTATTATATATTAGTTAACGGTAAATTAATAACGGTAAACAGACAGTTTCCGGAGGGATAGCGATAAACGACTTCTACGCGGATGTAAAGCTAGTTATAATAATAAAAGCAGGCATGATCAGTTTGAATTTTATTAAGATTATATTAACTTTAAACTGAACATCAAATGACAAACACCAAATGACTAGGTCCTTTATATTTGATGTGACTTTTTTTTAAGGCTTACATTTTTATTATTCGGTGTAAGTATGTACATTAAAAAGGGAACCAGTTACCGGTAATAAAATAATATATATCTTCAAACAGAGCCCTAACGTGGCCAATTTACTCAAAAATATCTGACACGCTCTTATGCCTCTACTAGAAATGTATCTGATATTTTAGAGCCCAATTTTGGATACTAGAGATATCATTTTGTTGGTGTTATGGCTTTTAAGTGGAAACTCATTATTTTTCTACATACTTTTATAAGGTCTACTTATGAGTACTAGACATCAATAAACTTACTTTTAACTCAGGAACAAATACTTGCGCTCATTACTCATATACCTGCCCTTACTGGGATTTCATTATGTATATAATACTAAACAATAGTTATTAATAATAAAATCACCAATTAATGGTAAAATTTGAAGCAAACCTAATGTTAGAGCCAAGTCAGCCATAAAATCGGTTGTAGGTTAAAAGTAAATAATATTATAACTTTGGAAACCTTATTAAAACACTGTATGTAACTTCATTATTTTACTGATATTGAATAATATATTATATTACATACAATAAAAAAATAATTAGGGAACAAAAAATCTTGAACATGTTGCCCGGGAGTACCTAAGCTAACTATGAACACAATAATATACTCAATAAAAAAAGCACTTAATCATTACAAGGTAGATAAGAGACGCTCTTGTCACTAGGTAGTCCAGGTAACCTTAGAAAGAAGAAACAGGTAGTAAAGTTTTTTTTATATGGAGATGATAATTATGGTCAATTTTATACTAACATTTGGCAGTATGGAATTTGTACAGTCGAAGTCAAAAATATGTTTACTATTTAGTACCTTGTCTATTTAACGTCATGTTTAAAGTATCATATGAAATTAACACAGCGACTAAAGTGACAAGGTACTAAAGTGTAAACATATTTATGACTTCGACTGTTACATTGTTACTTAGATACCCAGACAGTCTTTCTACTTCAATCAAAAGTACCTAAGGCAAAATATAATTAAGGTAACCTTAATTGAATAAAATATAACTATGTTTTTATAATACAACTATATGTATTTATTGTATGACGTGTTTGGTGTTAAGAAACTAAACTTTGTAATTTTCAATGGCAAAATTTGGATAAAAAAAAATGTAATGTGCATTTTCATAAATTCACTAAAATTAATAAACTCATAGTTTTTTTCAGACAAAAATAGTTATCAATAAATATAACAGTAAAGTTATAGTACATTTTTTTGTGTTAATTTTTTTCAATTAGTTTATTAATTGCAGTTATGATTTGCATCGAAATGTCCTGCCCTCAGCAGCCGGCTGCTTGAATTTGTTGTTCCCTTTCTTTCATTTCCATTTCATCCCTATGCTTCTCATCCAGTTGCGGCATCGGCGAGCACGGGGCTTGGCTTGGGGGCGATTGCAGGGTTGCGATTGGTGGGGCATGTGGCTGATGAGAGGGTCCGGGCTGGTCCCAGGCATCATTCTCACATACTGAAATATTAGTTCAGTTAGAAAAGTTCAATAGACATATTGTAATGAATTTAATAAATTAAGGGCACCACTACATTGCATTTACAAATCATCATTGCATTTGCAATTAGCAAAGTGTAACCTGTAATATTGATATTTTCATTGTAAACTGGAATATCAAAAATTGAAGGACTTTCAGTCTCTATCACATATTGTGTAGTTGGTTACAACGTCAATGTCCTGTTTGTATCAGCTGATTCCTGTAAATAGTAATTAATTTTATAAAAAAAAAGTACAAGTAATGTTCAGGATTGGGGGAGGCCTATGTCCAGCAGTGGACGTCTTTCGGCTGACATGATGATGAATGTTCAGGCATTCAACAAAATTTTACTATTTATTGTTTTCTTAGTTTAATAATAATTAAATAGCTTACATTTAACTTATTTCAACCTCCTCTAATCCATGTATAATTAAAAAGGGGCAGTAAAAGTTTAAGTCAACAGAGACCATAAAGAGTGACAAATAGATGTGAAATAATTATATTAAAATTGATTATTTCAAATAAAAGGAAATAAGATTAGAAACCTGTAAGAGGCCAGCTTCAACTACACCCTTCAACCCAGTAGCAGCCTGTGGCCCTAATTTATAGAGGACTCGCTCTTCAAGGTCCGGAAGCTTTAAGGGAAGTTCAGGCCCACCAACAGTCCCACGAGCAGCCCTATTTAGCCGCTTTATTTTTGGTATTGTTTTTGAAATCACTCCAAACCAGATCACCATGCAACAATGAAAAACAATAATTATACCTACCTAATTATATGAAAAGTTTGTGTCTGCTGTTAGCACTATTTTCATTATAGGAACTTAAGTATATGTTGAGTACACAGGAATAAAATTAAAAGTAAGTCAAAAAATCGTTTCGTGCCAATAAAGTATATTAAAGCGCTAGCTAGTAAGCTAAATAAGATTTTACGTGTATAAGGGTAATAAAATTTACTTACTTTTTTCTACTTTTCTGTTGATTTCGATTCTCCAGTTGAGTCAGCGTTAAAGAGTAGTCAATTGTTCCCATAATCGTAAGGTATTTATGCGTCCCTGAGTAGGTATGTTTTGAGGGTTTATTAATATCCCTCTCCGTCTGTAAATATAATAAGCACCGACGATTTATACAAAACGTAGTTAACTCACTTTCTGTTGAGTAAAATCTTTAAAAAATAATAACTTACTGTTGCATAAAATTAACTAGCATTTCAAACTGAGTAGCACTGGTCTTCATATCGGTATTTGGTGTTTTAAAACTAATTTTGTTGCTATAAACTTTAAAACCCATCGAAAACTTTTTCACAGCAAAAAACGCACCGAATGTCAAGTGTTCGAAATCTTATTTCTCTTTTACGCTCGCTGTTTTTATTGAGAAAGAGAGAGGTCCATTCATAAAAAGTATTATGAGCATAAATTAAGTAGTACTTACTACAAAAGGTAAGAACGCAGATTAAAGTGACATTTCAATTTAGTCATTCTAATCCATGACTGGCAACCTTACCAAAAAAGTTATACCATCGACTAAGTGAGCTCACGTTCAAACCGATCGAGTGCCGAAACGTCAAATACACTCGCATTAATTAAAAAAACGCAAGGTGATATGTTAACTCGATTAAAGTTATCGAACTGTATTCGATTTTTTGTTGTTAAACATACACTAGAGGTTCTGTTCGGACGTGCCCCGAAATGCTACCTACTAGTTTGCGATTTGCGATCTGAAGTTTACAAATAATCGATTAGATTATTGATTTGAGTCGAGTATCGTTTGGAAAACTTAAAATTCTATTTACTGGCCCTTGTTTTTTTTTTAATTTCTATTAATTACTTTATAAAAGATTAAACTTTTATTGTAATTTAAAGTCGGTTTGAAGCAGTTTAGATACCTAACTACCTACATAGGTAGGTATACTGATCTCACACTTAAAAGCTTGGCTCTTGTTTGAGATATTATATACGTATTTATAAGAAAAAGAATCATTACTTAGTAGACTTAATTAGTTCCTGAGATACAGGCGACTAACGGGTTTATACCTACTAAAAATCATCTAAGACAGTGCCAAATAACTTTAAATAGAAAATTGGTTCATACATGTTGATTTTTGAGATAGTTTTTTGTGTTTGTCGTTACGGCTTCGGAACCCTACACTGAGCATGGTCCGACATGCTCTTGCCCGGTTTTTATTTTATTGCCAAGGAGCAAGCACACGAGCACTCAGACCCCAGGGTAGTGATTCTCTGTACAACGACGGTCGGACAGACGGACGAGTGAATGTCCAAGCGGCGAGTTTAAGTAGTCCCGTCAGTGCGAACAAAACTATTTAGCAGCATGGTTTCTGCCGATGGATCGAACGTATAAGGCTGCTTAATTGTAAATGCCCGCGCTAAAATGTGTTTTGTTCGCTCTGACGGGACTAGGTACTTAAACTCGCCGCTGCGATTTCGCTCGTCGAGTTCGTCCGCCCGTCCGTTGTTTTAGAGAGAATAACACCCCTGGTGGGAATATTGGGATCTGAGACCCATAGACATTTGAATCCTCCAGATTGCAGTCCTAAGACTCCAAAATCATTGCCAACCCTGACGACTAAGATTTAATGCCTCTGTATTTCACTCGCTTTCTTATTCCCTCACTGGAGCACAACAATGCGAACACTATTGCTTGGCGGTAGGTTAAGGGATAAGATGGTGGTGTGATCCGGACGGATCCTGCGTATAAGGTCCCACCACTGAGAATAAGATAAGATAAAGATAAGTATCTACGCATTAGAATTAAAGATATAAGACGTTAAGAATTTACCCAAAAATGGTATCATGTACATAGTAGGTGAAACTATAATATTAACCGACACCGACTGCATGATGGGTAAGCATACATAGTGCTGTGTAAAGCGGTAGTAGATCATTATTTAATCTACTAAATATATAAAAGGAGAAACTGACTGACATATCAACGCACAACCTAAACGGCTAAACGTAGGGACTTGAAATTTGGAAGGGACGTAGCTTAGGTACCGTAGAGGTGCACTAAGAAAGGAATTCCCGAAATTCCCACGGGAACGGGAATTAGCGGAACAATTATTAACTCAAAAAAAAATGTTTTGCCCAACGAAGTGGACACGGGAACAGCTAGTTATCTATGAAGTTAAACATGAAAGCACAGGAGTGCCTTGTAAAACGTAAGGTTTCTTATAAATCTAAGCAAGGTTTAATTCATCCCCTAAGGCTTCGTTTCCACCAGAGATGTGCGAGGATGCATTGCGATTTGCGAGGGATGTGTTGCGAGGCGGCGTCTGGCTCCGCTCCCGCCTCACCGCCCGCTTATTTAAAAAGAGCCCGCTACACATCCTCGCTACGCATCCTCGCACCGCTCAGCTACCTCGCATATCTTTGGTGGAAACATTAACACCGTTACACCTCCTCGTTACACAGCCTCGCACCGCTTAGCTACCTCGCACATCTCTGGTGTAAACGCAGCCTAAGGGGGGTTAATATCTTTTGATGTATGGAAGTTCGACACAAAGCGGGATGGTCCCTGAAATGTTGCTGATGGGAATGCCCATCGGATAAGCGAAATTTCATTGCTTATTAAATTTATCAAGCCGGCAAGGAAGGAGGAAAACAATTTGAAAACTTTACTAATAGATACGACTTGCGGGCCTTTTGTCTAACGCACTCGCAATCAAGATCGTTTTATTTTGAAAATCGAATTCTTGTCTGTATACAAAATGAAAACAATTGTTCCGATTTGAAGCCGACTGCGATTACGACTGCGTTAAGCAATAGCCCCTCTGGCCACTAGGTATTTTGGTGATTTAACTACAAAACGTATCAATGTTCCGGGGCCGATTTTTCAATTTCCATGGTGAGGAAAACGAAAGGAACTTTAACTATCATATAACTTGCATCTAGGAATTGGCCCTTAGTTAATTAATAAGGTTTTTTTTGATTCAGAAGTATTTAAAAATTGCATTCCTTCCAAGTACTTAATTATAACTTAACAGTTATAGGAGTGAATGCTCTACGTTTTCAACGTTTAAATGCGTGACCCAAAACGAATTGTAAAAACAAAAATGTGTCGTTAATTTTATTTAATACTAAGTTTCGGCCCAGGAATTTGTCCGTGGGGTGGCCCACGGGATCAGTGATTTTCGGTAAAGGGGTAGCCTTTGTGTTAATTCAGGACTTAAGCTATGTCCATTCCAAATTTCATTCCAATCCGTCCAGCAATTGCAGCGTAAAGGAGTAATAAAACACACAAACTTACGCATTAAGAATATTAGTAGGATAACAAAACGAACTAACTAGGTCATCGGTGTCTATCAATCAGAAGGACAAGTAGGAATGAATCGACATTATTTCAGTTGGCAGCGCTCCGTGCGCGCGCGCATCTGCTGAAACAAAACGTTTCGTGTGAACCGGACAATGCAGGGGGACGATGCTGACACCATCCTTTTGTTTTTTTGAGGACATGCCGGTTACCTTTGAAATAATGAACTAATTGGACAAATTACAAAATGTACCTAAACCTCATTGTATATCTACCTAGTATTGTAGAATTTATGTATTAAACCTCTCCCTCTGTCTCTTAAATGGTTCGTGCGGAAGACCAGCTGCTCTGCTCTGGTCCATCAACCAGTAACATATTAAGCATGAACCATTTTGCTTCGTCTAGCTCTAGTTATATAGTTTTTGTGTATATGTTTAGGAGACATCTAAATGATGGTAAAAACAAACAGCAGGGGAAATTTCGAGATAGCCCTGTAGCAGAGTGATTAACCCACTTTGCGGCGTTAAGAGATTGGGTCTGGTGATTATATAATAATATATAATGCCCAGATATCAGCTACCATCAGGTGCGAAAAGGCACTCAATGTTGATTATGCTTTACTATCTTATGCGTGCTACACACAGAAATCTCGGGATCGACCGACGATATATCATTAATGTATTAGAAGCGACATCACACGCTACTATAACTGAAAACAATTTCAGATTGTATTCTTGTCTCACTCTAACCCACGCCTAGAATACCCTCGTCACTGCCGCAGCATGGCGACCGCGCCGTCACACATGCGCCCCATCTGTGGAGGTGTACCCTCCCGACGAGACGCCGCCCGAGCAGCGCCCGCGCCTACCGATCTAACACATTCCTAGAATGCCCAAGCGCTGGGAAACAACGAATTTTATAAGTTATTCGTTATTTTTTGAAAATTTATCGTAAAAATTGCAACATAGAAGAAGAAGCAAATGCATTCTAAAGTTAATTCATATACTTTATCTACGGAATTTGAGTCAAGCACGCCGGTATTTAGCAAAATCTTAGTTTTGGGTGAACTTGAACATTTATTTTTTTACCATTTTGATAATAGGTATATTGCACACTTAACCGACGATTCAAATTCTTGCGGGAACTGAAACAACAAGTACCCGCGCGGTATCGGCGCGGCGCAATTGATTTCAGTGCTATATAAGCTCTTATTAGAATCATAGACGAATTATAGGTATGTACCTAAAAGTACACACCTACATTAATTTGATAAAATACCTGCACAGATACTGCAACTGTTTGTCTCATATAGGCACTATTCTAAACGGTGTCCATTATGTCGATATTAGTCTAGATAGTAACATAAAATAACCTTTATACCCTACTTTCCCAAAAAAACCCAGATGAGGCACATACTCGCTCGGTTTTCTGACTGACTTGAAAGTTGCAACCCTACCAGCAAAAAGCTTACATAATTCCAAGGAGCAGATATAATCAAAGAGCACAGGTGGGCGCAAGTTCACCAAATCCCGTGAAACAAATCCGTAGAACAATGCTGTTATCAGCAGGTAGTTAGGCTATAGATAGCACACGTGTGACGTACTCTCACGCAGCTGCAACCCGCCGCCGCAGATGTTTTACGACCCAAACAATTCCAAGACGCTATTTATTACAATATTGCCGTTTAGAACCTAATGTTCTTTTTTATTGTCGAAACAATGGTCATCGTCGTCCAGTGTTGCCAGCATTTGGCGCGCAGATGTGGACGTGGGAAACAACGCGTCTTCGGCATTTCCCTAAAATAAACATAATTACTTCCTTTAATGATGTCCGTTTTAGTTCCGTTTGTCGCCTACAATGAGTCAGTCAAACTATCTGTGCACAGATGTGGTTTACTGCAATACATCTTTGTTTAGATCACAAGTCAGATCTATTACCAGTTTATTTCTCACGGTACAAAGTTATATAAAATTATCGCTGACACCGCTACTAACCTATCAATATTATTAATTTTCATATTATTTAGCTATGTTCTGGGTTTTCCCTGCATGTTTTTCCACAGTGATATTTTCCTAATGCCAAAAAAAAGTAAAGTAATCTTATACAGGTGCAAAAATTCTAATGGAAGTACCTAGGTAGGTAGTTACCAAACTACATTTCCGATCTTCCTTTTACCTATGTGGGGAAAATGTATCATGAAGATAAACATTGAAAGAAAAAAAAAAGAGGCCAAGGGTGGTTGTGACAGCCGTATTTTGTAATTTTAAACACTCAGAAGCAAAGCGACGTAGATATAAAGATTTTATTAACAATTTTTATTACTAGGCACCGTCACGAAGGATTCTATCATTGTAGTATTCTTTAAAAGTCGAAACAAGTGTAATCCGTGATAATAATGAGCTGTCACAGGTATTGTCTTAGATTGCCCAACTAAAGTTCAGAAAGGTGTCAATATAGAGACGAAAGTAAAGTGTGTAAGTGATCGTAAACGTTATCTAAAGGTGTCACTTGCAGCCGCAACAAAAACTTCAAAAAACAAACCACAATGCAGTAAAACTCTTAACCAAATAAACTTTCAACGCGTTAAGCTAACTCGAACATCTGTACTACACTTAGCTGGGGATGACACCGTTTCTTTATCCCATAACACACTCCCTTAATCTTCAGGGATTAACGTTAAAAACCGTTAAGATATTAGAATAGTGCTGCGTGCGTTCTTCAGGATTTTTTTAACAAGAATACGTATGTATGCGTATACATGTAGGCGTACGAGTACCTAAGTAAAAGTTCATGTCAGATATTTAGGTTAAATAGGTAGGCAAGCATTTACACGAAATAAATAAAATCAAAACAAATATACTCGTAATTGGCGAATGATACATACTTAGTGATGTTCTTATCATAATTTTTTAATTCGTTATATCAGTCTCATACATTTGCAATTTGCAAGTTCTATTAGGAAAAAAATACGAAATTTTTCATTTTTTCATTTCTGCTCATGTGGTCAATATTTTACAATTCTTTTAATTTTCTTTCATTATTTTTTAATTACATTTTAAAATAATTAACTCATTATCACTGAGATTCAAACTCTCAGTGCATCTTTACAACAACGGCAGTGTAAAGAAAAGTGATAGAAACGTCACATCCGGTGTTTATAATGCGATGTACCTAACAGGCAAATTAAACGCGTGAGAAACTTAAAAACTGCGATAACGGTGAGTGGTTAGTTAGCGTTGTGAAGTAAAGCGGCCCCTTTAGTCAGTTCCTTTGGGAAAAGCCGTAGGACATCTGGCAAAGTGGCTGTAAGCAAAAAGGATTTATCCGTGATAGAATTTCTATTGCATATACAACTCTATGAGCAAACTTAAAGGGTTTAACATACTTCGGCTATAATATTGCAGATTATTCCTTATTTCTTGGGAGGGCTGAATGACTCACTACGACCTTTTGAATTGATGCTGTGAGCTTTTGCGATATTGTGTTTTATTCATTTACAGAAATAAGAATATTTGTGTTAAGTACCTACTTTCGTAAATACCGCTTTAACTTCTGATACATACATACGAGTACATACATTA
The DNA here is from genome assembly GCA_963966035.1 of Acleris laterana. Lineage (NCBI taxonomy): Eukaryota > Metazoa > Arthropoda > Insecta > Lepidoptera > Tortricidae > Acleris > Acleris laterana. The sequence continues at coordinate 11,514,081 of OZ014451.1, forward strand.
AATCACGCCTGTTTCCCAGTGGGGTAGGCAGAGACCATTTCTTTCCACTTGCTACGATCTTGACAAATTTCTTTTGCTTCTTCTGATTAAAGTGATATTTCAAGTATTTTTGCTATAGGTACTTCAAGTTAATTTACTGTACCTACTTAGTTGGTATCTAAGGTACAGGATGGTTACCACGAGCAACTAAACTCGATAGGTACTTCGGGTGTCAAGTCCTTGTCACTCGTCAATCGAGACTAAATCGAGAGAAAGGGATAGAGCTAACGTAACTTTTGAACTTCGATTTTCAAAGTAGGACCTCTGCTAGGTACCTATAGGTCTATAGGGGTGTCGGTTTGAGGCTTACATGTTTTGATTAGGTGTCAGGGAAATTGGGAGATTGGGTTAGGAGTAATTATAAGGTAAAAACTGTTTCATTCACAATTTTACACAATGTTTCATCGTTTTATATTTACTTAGGGATAAGATCAATTTATTAATAGGTAGATTGGTATTCCATAAACTAACTTTCACGAAAAAATTACTTTATTATTTCGTTTCAGAGTTATCTGCTTAGTTGGGCCAACCGATTTTCATGAAATTAAATTAAAAAAACAATATTGAAATCGGTTCACTCCATCAGCTCCTCTATTCTACTTTTCATCTTGCTTATTGTAATCATATTGTTGGCATTATGGTTACTCTTATTCTCTCTTTAACGTCAATCAAGGCAGTATGAAAGTCATGGTTCAAAACTAAGTGGAATCGATTCCCAGGGCGTAAGGAAAAGCCCTATAACATTCTGGCAAGTCAAATTTATTATAATTTACCTTACTTATACGTAGTTTACGATTAGTCGATTACTCAAACTAATACTTATTAACTAAGTTATATTATTGATGCGCGATTTGTAAGTACTCCTACAATTGAATGACAGTGCGACACACCCTTTAATCGCTCGCTCCGTATTGGACAGCGCGATACAATGGTCGCGCTACCTCGGCCAATAAACAATTATTCTGAGCCGGCGAGTTCTACAATGCAGATGCAATTTAGTGGTGGTATATTATAGATCCTGTGTCAGTGTCCGGCCCACCATCTTGTCAATAAACCCACCAAAGCAAAGCACCAGTGTCCGCATCGTTCTGTTCCGGTATGGAGATAAAGACAACCGGTGAAACTACTACCATAAAGGTATTCCGTCTTGAGGAACCGTAGATGCCAACACATCTACATCAACTCGGCCAGCCAAGCTACCCTTTTGACACTAGACGCTTTGGAGATAAACTCCAAACTAGTCCAAAACTGTAAAGAAAACCTAAATGCCCTAGGAAACTCCAACAAAGTAATACTTAGATGGGTACCGGGGCACTCCAACATTGATGGAAATGAAATAGCAGATGAACTGGCTAGGAACGGTGCTGACAACCCCCTGGTTGGCCCGGAGCCGTTTTGTGGCATCACAAAACGAACAACCTATTCCCTGCTAACCAACCTATATAAAACTAGGGCGATCGAGCTGTAGAAGTCCACAAAAGGACAAAATCACTCGAAATCATTAATTACAGGGTTCAAAAGCAAGTTCTCCAAGGAGATTCTAAAACTCAAAAGAGAGAAGACTTGCGCAGTGACTAGGATCCTAACTGGCCACTGCAAATTGAACAGACATTTGTTTCTAATGGGTTTGAATCAAGAAGCGACATGCAGGTTCTGTCAAGAAACAGAGGAGACAGCTATGCACATCCTCTGTTCTTGCGGACCACTAATGCGTAATAGAAGTACCTATCTACCTAGGGCGACATATCATGGACCCACAAGAGATACAACTCCTCACTGCCCAAAGCATCTGGAAATCCCTAGACGCAACGGGCCTTTGCGGTGCTCTAAACTAAGGGCTGTCACAAAAGATCAGCAATGGTCGAAGTGGCTCACAAGGCCCATCTCAACCCCCCTAATAATAATAATATTCCGTCTTAGTCCTCAGAGTTGGCAACGCATTTGAAGTCTCAGGCCCGTATTAATAAACTAATCTCAACTGTAGGTAATCTTCGTCTGGAGATGCGTCAAAAATGACAGTGTTCTATGGTTTGACGTTTACTTTGACGTATCTTGTGACACGCATCTCAGCCAAGGTGAGTTTATTAATACGGGCCTTAGGATTGCAGTCTTGAGATGGGCCTCAGATCCCACTTACCATTAGGTGGTCCGAGTGCTCAAATAAGACGTTTTTTTCGAGAGCGCGATAGAAATTAAATTGCAGAAGTTGACTGCTGTTTTACTCTCACTTTTGTGACAAAGTAAGAAACCCAATTTTGTGCCCAAACCCAGATGTTGATTGCTGCTATCTTCAGTTCTAGAGCAAGAAGCGCAATTTTGTTGTCTTTTTCTAACTTCAAAGTAAGAGTAAGCAGCAGTTAACTTCTGCTTTTTTATTACTAGTCTAAACCTCGCTTTCGAATAAAACAGCAGATGGGTCATACACAGATTTAGGTTACCTACCGTCTTTCCTATGGATAGATATACCCGAATTTAACATTTGTAAGGCCTAATTTTCTGCCTGAACTCACATCCTCATAAACGGCGTTAGGTATACTATAGTCGTAGCACACAAGCCTTTAACTATTGACCACAGGAGAGACCAATTTAATTATTTTTTTCAGTAGGTATGTATTACCTAGATATCTCCTGTAATTTTACGAAATGGGCATTTTTTTAACTGTGAATTTCATCTGGTCCAATTCCTAATGATTGAACACCGAACTAACTACTTATCTTATCCAAACAAATTGTCAGTAGGTAGACGGTAGCAAATTTAACACTGTGAACCACCGAGCTGCCATGATTAATTTTGACGGATAACCTATTAGGTATTCAGTCAGATATTTATATTGACTTAAAAATAGATAGGTACATGTCCATGATATTGGGACGTAATTTGTTCGCTGGACAAGCCTATTAAATGTCCATCGAAGATGATTAGGTGACGACGCGGCTCCATATTTTAACCCCGCCAGTAGTTATTAAAGCAGTTAATTTTAGATCTATTTTAAAGACTTGCGTCACTGTGTGGTAAATATCCCAAAATACGGTGAAATAACTACACTAATAATAACACAGGGGTTACTAACTTATTATGAGTGAACTTCAAACTAATTCCGTTGCTTTGATTTAAAATGCTTTAGAGCGTTAGGTAATTTAAATTTATTTTTATATTGACGATTCAACGCATTTTTAACCTAAGACGCAAACAGAGATAAGTTTAACGTATGTATGGTATCCCTGTATCTGAATATATGTCTGTCTGTCTGTGGCATTGTAGCACTCAAACGGATTGACCGATTCGCACGGCATTAAAAAAAATAGAAAGTTGAATGGCACTGGTTTTTAGTTAAGTTTAATGTAAATCGGTGAAGTCGTGTAACGGTTACCTATCTGCTCTGAAATTAGGGGTATCGGGGTTTTTATATATTTATCTTTATCAGTTACCTATTAATAGTTGTATCTAGTTGAAATGTCTCTAGCATTTAATTTTCATGAACATAGACAGATCTAACGTTTGAAGTTAGCTTATACCGTAAGTACTTTTTGGAACCCGAACCCAAAGAACAAGAAATTCTTCACTTACCAACTTACCGACACGAACATTGTACAGATGCCGTCTTCGGTGTTAAAGGGCAAGATAAATAAATTAAATATTTATAATGAGCTATAACAAAGAGCAGGCTGCGCGGGCGCGGCGTGGGATCGCCGCCGTGGTCCGATTACGTCACGGGTATTTTTAGGAACGGCTCGACGAACAAAAAACTTTGACTTAAACTTATAAGCTTGGGTGGCGGCGCCCACAAGGACCAAGTTTGGGACTCGCGCGCTGTTAGGGTGCGCGAAATGTAACGTTTTATTGGAAGCGATTTTGGCTAGTAGCCAACGCAAACAAACTAAAGCGTCGGCCCATCATGACTAGATAAATCAACCTGAATCGTCCTTAATAAATGACGAGCAAACGGCCATCAATAATATTCGCAGTTGTAAAAATCCTAATATGAGATACGCCGCTGCGAGCCACAGGATGCGCGATCATCGATGCGATGGGAATGGCGACCGACGCACACCTATGTACAGCGCAGCACATACGCCGAAGATGATGGACAAGATAAACACAAAACGATCAAGCGCTCGCGCCGTCCCGCTCGCACCCGCTGGGGGCGGGCCGCGCGCTGGGAGGGAGCCACAGTGGAAATGGTTATTTTTTGTATCTTGTCAATGAAGGGACGGGTAGGGGACGGGCCAGGACTCAGTCCGCAGCTGCAGTCGCTTGCACTCGCGCGCATGTCTCCACCAACTGTTGCGAGCCATGAACTACGGTCAGTGTGACTACAGAATGGTGCCAATAAAACGTGAAAAAGATACCGAATACCCGGACGAAGAAGATCAGTTTTACGGATACACACCTATGGAAGTTAAACGGCAGGCTACTGAACTGAACTTCGCGCCTGCGTCCCCAGCTACTCTAATGGACTTAAGTAACGGGACGGAGCGGCCGGCGCAGCAGCAGTGGCCTTCCAATGTGATATTCGACGGCGACGAGCGGGAGTACCAGCCGCAGTACCAAGGCTATGAGCAGCAGTTCGTGCCTGAGCGGCAGAGACAGCCCAGGAGCTTCTACTTCGACGATTCCAACTCGCAAGACGCCGGCCGCACGTTCTATGAATCGAGCGACATGACCGGCGAGTACCGGGCGTCCACGGAGGAGCGTAGCGACGGAAGCGACGAGCAGAGGAGATCACGGAAGCGCTCCTCGAAGTCCGCGCGCAAGAAGGCGCAGTCGTTCGAGGAGATGCAGATACAGCGAGTGATGGCGAACGTGCGCGAGCGACAACGAACGCAGAGCCTCAACGAAGCTTTCGCGAGTCTACGGCAGATCATTCCATCGCTCCCGAGCGACAAACTCTCTAAAATTCAGACGCTACAACTAGCGACGCAATACATAGAGTTCTTATACCAGATATTGTCAAACAATGATTGCGCTCCAGGCGACGCGGGCGAGTCCGCCGGAGAACACGGCAAGTACCTCGCGCAGGATAAACTAAGTTACGCCTTCTCCGTGTGGAGGATGGAGGGCGAGTGGAACGGACAGACGTGACCTCTCTCGGTGTTAAAAAGACGTTTATTATATTCCATAGTGTTAAGAATTGTTGATTATTATGTAACTGATAAACGATAAGGCACATCACAATGTATTGTAGTTATAAAAGTTATAACGAACATTCTCGCATCTCAAACGAGTGATAACTAAGTATACATTGTTAATAAATACGAATATTGTGATAGTAATTAATTTAGTGAATTAGGTATTTTATAAAATACCAAAGATAATGTTTATAGATTCTTAACTTTGTACATAATTGTAATTAAGTGATTCCAAAGAACAACCGCTTAGACGGGATTTGATGTACAGTTGTGTAATTTAATAGGATTAACTGAAAGCTGATCACCAAAACTGAACACGTTGTAGGTACTTAATAATATTTAGGACCTCCATGTATCATCGACATCATCGCGTTTATCTGATTCCAATAAATATATTAAATTTTAAATTAACGAATTATTATTTGAAAAATATACCTATTTTCCATTACAACTTATAATAATTTAAACAGCTGATAATAAATTTGAATGCATTTATTGATTGGTAAATCTTATTCAATAATGTATGACAATTGTATGTATAACAACTTATTTTGTTATTGCAAGGGCACTTAGCTGATCTAAAACACCTTTTATAATATTATTATCTGTTCAAACAAGTTACTTGCCCACAAGTGGCAAGCGAGAATGAATACAATAAACCTGTGTAAAAATACATACATCAAAATTTTCTTGTGAACAATAAAACTTTATGATTGAATTTAAAAAAAAAGTTTCAATATCCCTTCTAAGCAAATAAACAGTATCTCCGATTCGATTGCCAAAGTAGATTCAATCCACTTCTTTTAGTAATGAGGTTGTGAATTGTGATTGCTACAAGAGTTTTATTTGAGATGCTGCTATTTGGCTTAGCTATTGCAATGCTTCGTTTTTTACATTAGAATAATAAAAGTAAAATTCGCACATTCTTTTAGAATGTAAATAATACTGAAAAATAAATCGAAATATTCAATTTTTTTTTATTAATTTAATAATTAGGTACTTATAGAAGATACAATTACTCGATTTATAATTTTGACTTAGTACCAAAATAACGGTAATTTATTCTAATCTAAAACAACGAAGGATACGTTTCCATTGTAATTTTTTGGTTAAAGATGAACACTGAACCTTGGTGTTAAAAAAAACTCAATCAGCACCAGAAGCAAAACCAGCCCAATGACGTCTTAATACATATAAGTAATATATCCATCACAATGACAAGAACATCCAGTAACCACTCTTATGATTAATACACTACAGTACCTTACATTTAAGTATTGCTTTTTTGTCGTTTTGTATTGTTTTTTTAAGGGGACAGTATTTGAGAAAGACTCGATTATCACGATTTCTTACCTTGTCTTCTGACTTTGAGGCACATACAAACATTGTATTTAAAAAAACATGAATCAATAAAAATGCATTTTAGTCTGATGATACAGATTAATAGGAACTTCTAAACATTACCTTTATATTAACTTTAATTAGCATTTACTAATCAGGAAAGAGCCAAACGAAAAGGTAATTCACAGGAAATGTGTGGTTCATACTTATTCATACTTATAATAGTCGATCAACAAGTTCCTTTAATATTATAAAGCACTTGTTAAAAATGTTTCCATTTGATAAGAGAAAAAGGATTTTTTAACAATGTTTCGTTGTATAATCATCTTAAAAGTAAAGGTACGGCCAAACTCAAAGTAGCTGTATATTATGGTACCTTGCGCACCTATAATTATACTAAATTCAAACCACTCTCACTTTACTATATTACTCACAAGTACTACGTGACAAGGTTCCAACACGACAGTGACTTCTGAGTTCGACTGTACAGTCAGCGTCAAAAGTAGCTGATCACTTTTGTACTTTATCGCATTACACAGTTGATGGCCGCTGTACAAATAGGGAAGATTCATGGATTTTTCTAACAGCTCTAAAAAAAGCTGATTCATGTAAGAAACAGGCGAGAAAAAACATTTTTCGAATAGCTATTAAAATAACCAAGATTTTTTCCTCTTTTTAGCAAAGCAGAACTTTACGTGGAGTTTATATAGCCGACCTGCTACAATGACGTCTCTCTGTCCAATTAGTAGTTTCAAGTGCTTGTATCATTCGTATTTGTAGACAGATTAAATTTTCACTTATGGTGATCTTTTTTACGGTAATTTCATATTTTGTTCAGAAATACGATTTAAAAATCGATGCATATTCCCTATTGGGCCAAACTATCGAATAATGTTTACACATTGGCGTATTGATCATTCTGCATTGGCGCTTCGATGAAAGATCCTTTGATGTGTGCTTGATTACCTGACACTAGCCGGTTCGCGTTGGTCACCAACTACAAACAAGCCAATAGCGTAACCAATTCCTTTACACGTTGGCCCAATACCGTGGCCAACGCATTGGCCCAATGTGTACAGCGACCATGACAATCCTGTTCGAAATTGCTTACGTGACTGTTAACCACATTTCACTTTCACTTTGAAAACAACTCCATTGTGCGGAAGGGATCAACAACTAATCCCTTTGATAAATGACTATGACCTGTGTCGAGCCGCAACCGAGCAGTAAAAATACCTGGAGTTAATAGTACATTGTGCATCAAGGGCGGTAAGAAGAGGATTGCTAACGAGAGACTATTAGAAGCCCGACGCCGAAGGCGGAGGGCTTTTAATGTGACGAGTTTGCAATCTCCTTACTGCCCATGATACACACAATGATTTTCATCACATTAGCGAGGAAATAAAAAACAAATAGATCAAAACAAAATTAAACGAACTCGATTCGCTAAGCTAAAAGAGTTTGACATGACAACTTTTTTTTAGTCTTGCACAGATAATGCTTAGAATTGCTTTTTTTTAAACTTTACAAATACAGGCCGTTCTGCCAGATTGTACAAATTTTCAAAATGAAATTTAATAAAATAATTGCGAATGTCTCTGAAATAATGGTAAAATAGAAATATAATGCAGACAAATGTGCCGTATAAGTTTAATTAAACAGTAAAATTGGTTTGTAGCCAAGTTTTGAATATAGGAAATAAACCTTGGCTGATTTTACACCTCCTTGGTCTGAAATGATGTACAAGTGGATCCTATATTTTAAAACTAAACTCATAACTCCCTAGGGAGTTATGAAAATCTATAACTCCCGCGGGAGCTAAGTCGGCTATAACTGCCCTAAACGCCTGCGTGTTATAAAACCCTTTCCGAGCAAGTGTGATGAAAAGGTCTTTAATGCTATTGTCTCCGCTAATCACCCATTGTCCACGACAAAGATAGTCCCGTCAGTAAACGTGTTAATTTCGGAACAAAAAGCCAGGTGTACAAAAATATTCAAAAAATGCTGGATTAAATTTGATTTCATAAAGTTGATGTATATAAAATATTATCACGCCGTCAATAATTGCATCAAGCTATTGCTAATGTTGCTTATAATATACATAATTTTTTAGAGGTCAAACTTTATACAATTAGGGTGATACCGACCGATATCTCGATGGTTTAAATATTTGACAAAATTGTAATTACTTTATGTATGTTTTATTAAGGAACTACCATCACAGACTCTGCTTCATTTGCATTTATTACCAGTTGATTAATCTGAAAATAAAAAAATATGTAATTTATGATAAAAATAAACAAGTAATGTAACCACAGAATAGTATCATCAATTCGTTATCACTTATCATCATTTAAAATAGGAGAATGGAAAATAACCACTCCCAGCATTTAATTCATTTGGCTTTTTTGTTATTTAATTTAACGAGTAGATCTCCTAAATATATTTAATTTTAAATAATAACCCACTCTACATTTAAAAAAACTGAGAGAATCACTAAGAAAAATGGAAAAAAATAAAAAAAGAACAGCTTAAATAACTTTCATTCAGTAAATGTTCGACTACAGAGTTAGTTCGACAGGTTTGTGCTTGTGGGGAACGCATCGCGCGCCTTGTCCGACCCTCTATACAAAAAAACGCCGGTGGTCTAGAGGCTTAGTGTGGACTTGTGTTCAGACGACAATTTTTTTTTTAAGTCAAGGTTCCGAATTTGAATTCCATCGGTTGTTATGTATCAATGAGTTTTTCTAACTCAAATGCTTAAGTCGCGTAGCTGTCACAATTTTTCCACACAGACTTAGCACCGGGCAATAACATTCCTACGATTTTTGAATATGTTGTAGTTATTATTAAAAATTGGGTTTGTAAGTTTCCTTTCTTTTGTTTCTTTCCAAGAAATATCTTCTCGGAACGGAAAACGTACAGACTTTTTCATAATATCTACAAAATTTCAAAAGAGTAAAAATTTATCCGAAAGGGGGCAACAGTTATTCGTCCTGCATAGTAATAGTAAAGCATTTCAAATTTAAAGTGGTTACCAATATAGTATAAAATGCTTCGAGTACTACCCACCACAGAACTGTGTCACAGTGACGTTAGGATCAAAGTCGTAAGAAGTGTCAATCAAATTGTTTTACAATGTCACTGTGACTACGTTCTATGGTGGGTCAGTGTTCCATTAGACTTATAGTACACGCGTCAGTACAATTTTGCACTACACCCTGTCCACGATAAAGAGCTAGTATAGCGGTCTCTCTTTTGCACTTTTGTACGTAGATGAAAGGGACAAAAGAGGAGAGTGGGCGTGAACTATGGCACCTCACTGTCATGCTCGGCTTACATGCTCCGTCGCTCGGAATATTTATTTTAATATCCCTTATGATTTTTCTGGTTAAATGATAAAGATACAGATAAAAAAAAGATAAAAGACATTTATTCAGGAAGTAGGCCGTACGGGCACTTTTACACGTCAAGAATCTACCAGCGCTTCCCAAGAGGAGACACTGCTGAGAAGAAACGCCGCAAGAAACTCAGCAGTCAGTCATTTTTTAAACATATTACCATTGTAGTTTTCATTAAATTTGACCAACTTCTGCTGTTCAGATTTTTTTCTTTCCATACAATTAAATAATCCTTACATGAAACAGAGCCGACCCGCGTCAAAAAAAAAATTGACCAACTTTATATTTTTTTAAGAACAACTCACGCTTGACCAAAAATTTTAATGAGCCAAATTTGTTTACATAAAAAAACACCTAATGTCTCCTTGGACACTTTTCCTCTATCTCCTTTAGATTCGGATTTCCCCATACTGTCCCATTTAAAAAAAACACTCTGTATAAAGCAATAAATATTAAATTCAATATAATATCAAATAACATGCGAGCAGGAAAACATGCCAAAAATCTTACGTGAGAGATAAAGGAAGAAAAGGGGAAAAAAAAAACCCACCTACTCATATTTGTTTATAACTTATAACACGGTGCAAGATGACCACATAAAAGTTTCGATCAAGATGACCACATAAAGGATCCAATAAGTATTTACTTTTGTATTCATTTATTCAAACTATTAAACAAAAATGAAAAGAAGAATTGGTGGACTTTACCGGTACAAATTGAAAGGAGAGCACTATAACGCGTCCGCACTGTGCAGGAGACAGATGTTGACTGGACTTCGACCGCCATGTAAACTCACCCGGTGCACGTGCATCGCCCTTATCGCTGACCAATCACGTGCTGTCCAAGTTCTCTAGTACTAGCTCTTTATCGTGGACAGGGTATAGAGTCGGAGACGGATTATAAAGCTTACCTCGTCCGGCACAGATTTCCCGATAGTGACTTGCATCGCCTCTGTGTCGTCTGATAATATCCAGCCCTCCTGTTTTAGTTCCATCGTCTGTAACAAATAGTTACGTTTAAAATATAATACAGAGAACTGCTCGGTACTTGCTTATAAATGTGGAATAACCGTGGTGTAGCTAAACCATGCTTTGTCCTTATCTGTAAAATCCAAATGACAGATCAGGACGTAGCACGATTTAGCTACCTACCTTACGGTTATTCCACGTTTATAAGTAAGATGGTAAAAGTTTTTTATTTTGACCAACTCGCTTTTATTATGCATTTTGTGTCTATATCGAAATCGTTACAGTGGTTTCTATCCACGCTAGCGTGCCCCCAGTCAAATTAAAAGCAATTTATGATAAGCAACAAACATTTTCTCTCTCGCCGGGAGAAAATTTCTTAACATAACTAATGTTTACCAAGAATACGGGGCTTTACGTTGCTCGATTCGTCAATGTAGGAAAAAAACAGTCAAGTACGAGTTCGAATAGAATCATCGTAAGCCCAACTTACTTTACTACAATACTTCACCATGTTTAGTATGTGTTCGGTCGAACGGTAAGGGACAGACGGACGGATGGACGGACAGCGTAGGTATATTAATACGGTCATTTAGGGTATGGAGCCCTAAAAATGAAGAAGTGGACCGGGACGTTGTGAATTGAAATCACTATCTAACTATGGCGAGTAACACGTCACCGCACGGTCGAGCGGATCGCGAATTTTGTACAGTAATAGAGCTCTTAAAATGGCCCTCGGGTTTGTACTTTTCTCTCTCACTAGGTATCTTACGCTCGATGGCCTAACCGGCGCGACTCTAGTAAAGCCCGAAAGTCTTTTTAAGTGCTGCTTTAATGTACCAAGCTGTATTGTCATATTTTTTGTTACAAAAAACGGACAGTTATCGAGTCATTATTTTGGTACATATTTACAGAAAATGTAACCATAAGTTTCTTAAGTTTTTTGATACACGTTAACATTTCTACTTCGCTCTGTTTATATTTTGACAATACCTACCACTTAATATTGTCTTAGAAAGACTCGTTATAACTAATATTAGCCAAATTTTATCTCTAAACTTATAAATGCCGCAAGAAAAAAACTGAATCATGCCACCCAATGCATCCAGCCAGAGCCAAATAGCTCTTATAACCTTGAACATAATAGTCCATATACAACTGATACATTCACTAAGTAGCACTATATTATGGTACTAACACGCAAATGCTACTTACTAGCACATGTGAATAAAATGTTTTCAAACACGTTTTTAACGATCATCCACATCTGTATTTTATTAGCTTCATTGTTATTGATCAAAAGGATTAACGTTTATAGAATACCCGTTGTATTTTGTGTTGTTAGTTATGTTGTGACGTAAACGTCTGTACGGATTAACGATAAGTTTGGATACTTATAATTTTGGAAAATGTGATATTTTTAGTAGTCTACGGTGTGACAGATCAACTCGAAACAGGCAAAACCGGAAAAAAAATAAGGTAGAAAGTCAACAGTGTGAAATCGAGCACGAGCAAGATTGGTTAGCGCACTTACTCTAACTATAAATATAATTGAAAAAAAAACAAACTCTTAAATTGCCCAAACAGATCAAAAACTATAAAGAAGCAGAAACACAAACCTAGGTGCAACGGCGAACTTATGTAGTATGAATTTATGTATGTATGTATGTAGTCTTGCTAATAAGTAAAACCAAATCCCCCGTTGATAAAATGTTTATTTCACCGAAACCAAGTTATCTTCTAATTTTAAAGTAATTTAGTCGTATCGAACTCGTCTTTTGATAAGCGCACAGCACAGCCATCTTCATTCGTCTCCTTTGTTTCACTCACCCCTTTCAATCATTCGTTCTTATCCGCTCACAGCCAATCGTCACACAGACATTCCTTCGGTTCTCCATTCCGTTCATTCCTACATGTATGTGTGTAAACTCGATCTTTATTGCACAAAAATATAAATACTATCCCTTTAAGGGATCTCTTCCAGTTGAGAGGGAAACAAAACCTCGGACTTCCGATGCTTACCCAAGCCAGCGATGTGGTCCTCAAAGATGTCCTACTGGTTTAAGACTGCGCCGAGCTTACGCCGGATGTACAGTGGCGCCCTCATTACTTTTACTGTGTTTTCTAATAAACTAAAGTATTTACTTGAAATAGGGCGAAATGTTTTTGTACTACAAATGAAAACACAACTTATAGGGTATATCATATAGTTTAATAACAATTCACCTTCGAGTTATTAACTTAACGGAAAAAAGTGGCCACTGTTTACCGTTAAGCTGACTACTCAAAGGGTAATTGTTATTGAAGTTTGTTACTTATTCCATAAATTGTGTTTTTACTTGCACTACAAAAACATTTTTTCTGATTCCAAGGAAATTCTTTAGTTAATTAGCAAACACAATAACAGTACGGCGTTTGCTCGGCGCAGTCTTAGGCCCTGTTGTTTGATCAGTAGTTAAACTAACTAATTGTTAAAATTTGAAAAAGGAATCGAAAATTTGAAGGAATCTCAAGGAAAGGTGTCAAATTTTCTGTTCCTTTTTCGAATATTAACAATTTGTTAGTTTAACTACTGATCAAACAACAGGCCCTTAATACAGTGTCTACACTGACCGTCTTGTCCGCGGCGAGGTCCTGCTTGTGGACCTGCTTGACGTGGTCCTTGAGCGCGAAGGTGCGCGCGTAGCTGGCGCCGCACAGCGAGCACGAGAACTTCAGGTTGTTGTGACGCAGGTGCGTCTCGGTATGCGCTCGGACTGCGTATAGTGACGCGAACGGTCTGTTGATGGGGAATTTAATTAGAATAAACTTGCCACGGTTCCATGACCATGACCTACACACAAATTACACAAAAGATCCCACAGGATGGATGGATGGATGGATGGATGTCCTGCAGTGCAATTCAGGTTAAGAGAAAAGGACACAGCTATATAACTGCTATCGGTCTTTGGAAGAATTGACAAGTCTAGAAAGAAACCATAAATTAAGTTCAGAAACATAGATATAGATATATGTTGCAAAATCAACATGTTTCTAAATTATACCCTGAATTAACACTGAGGTTACCTTCAAAGGTAAAGGTAAATCTCGAAAAAATACAGTTGTTTTGGAACGGTCAACGCAAACAAAGTGGCGGGCAGAAGCTAGTTTATTCGTCATCTAACATATTATAAAACAAAGTCACTTCCCGCCGCCTGAACCTCTGTATGTACGCTTAGATTTTAATGAGATTTTCATCAATAGATAGACTGTTTCAAGAGGAAGGTTTCTTTCTATAATAAATTCTGCTTTATGTAGTGTTCCAGAAAATAACCCGAAATAAAAAAAACTGAAGCGGAGCGACGGCGAGTCGCTAGTCAAAAATAAAAAGTCCACTTGCCTGTTACAGTGTTGGCAAGAGAACGGCTTGGTGTGGGAGTTCTTGTGGCCGGCGAGTTGCACGCTCGTCTTGAACGCCTTGGGGCAGTACGGACACTTGTACGCTCGGACTTCGGAGTGCGTAAGCAAGTGATGGTTGTACACGCTATGCGCTTTAAACCTGGTAGAGATGAAATTATTATTACAACCTTACTCTCTCGTTCATAAATAACTGTCCCTTTCTGTCCGATTTAAATGTCATAGCGGCAGATAAAGACAGAGCATATTTCAAGCACACTTTAGCTATTGCGCGTTTGTGACCTAGAAAGGTTTACGTTACAAGAGAGCAAAATAAATCGGATATATCCAGAGATAATAGAGATGACTTCGAATTTTATGTAAACCCATACGATTTGGGCTAGTTTCTTCATAGGTAGATTGAAGCAGTTTGTACTCAGTAGCAATTTTTTTTTCGTCTTCGGTGTTCTGGTTTTGATTCCTGAGCGCAGCGAAGGATTCAAAGACACGAAATGCAAATTACTTTAGTCTCGCTTTGTACATACAACTTTTCACCTCAGCAGCGAGAACATAATAAAGGTAAAAGAATACGTCGAAAACGTATTCACTCTACTATAGCATAGAATAGAATCATTTATTTCAGAGAGTTATAATTGAAGGGCACGTCGCCGGGGCTGACCTCTTGTTGCAGTGCGGGCAGGCGTAGGGGCGTGCACCAGTGTGCGTGCGCATGTGCAGCGTGAGGCAGTACGACACGCGGAACGACTTGCCGCAGATCTCGCACGAGTGGGGCTTCTCGCCTGCAAACGTTACAACCATTAACACAAAAATACAGGAGGCAACGAGCGTGGAAGTACACAAGGTTTTGTTTCTTCGCACCGCTCGGTCCCTAAGTTCGCATTCGACCGAACTGGAATAAGGTCTTATACCTAGATTATTTACCTAAATTTGTGTAGACTAATCTCGGAATACGTCTTATTCCCAGTTTGGTGAAATGCGGCCTAAATACCAGAATTTCGAAATGCCAAATAGGCAAATTTTTACCAGGTTCTCAAAAACCCTGTTTCGAAATATTGTGTAGAAACAATGTCCTAGTATAAACATTCATATAGCTTTGAGATTGCGATATAATGAGAACCTGGTATTTTACGGTTCTGGTTCTGGTGTTTCGGAAATGTACTCAAAAAAATTAATAAACTAACACTATAAATTCCGTGCAAGCGTCACTAAGTAATAGTGGTGTTAGTTAATTTCGATCTTATTTAATTATGTCCAGGAACGGTGATGCTTTGGCAGTGAAAAGTTATCTGCGCCGCGCTTCGCTGTGTGTGCGCTGGCCCTAAGGCTGATCACATTATCCTGTTGACGGACAAGCAAGACCTATGTAATCTATCTACAATATATAAAAGTCAAAGGTTTGACTTATATATCAACGTACAGCCGAAACTACTGTACCTAGAAACTTGAAATTTGGTACAGAGGTTCCTTTCATGATGTAAGTGGGCTCACTTACATCATTAGAAAGGATTTTTAAAAATGTTGAATTTCTAAAGGGGAAGAAATAGGGGTTGTAGCGGGGAACTAATTCTACACGTACGAAGTCGCGGGCGTCCTCTAGTAGTTTATTTCATATTTAATAAGTTTGAAAGGAATCAAATTTAAACCGTAATTACGTTCAAAAAATCAATTCAACCCCCTGTATCACGACATAAAATAAACGTATATACCTTTAACCTTGTGAATGCCAAGCAGGTAAGTAATACGACGTGTCTCGGAAACGCCACAGGGTTTTGTTGCGTATGAAGTTTGATGGCAATTGCCGACGTTTCGCATCAGTGCCACAAATTTCCGATGACGTGATTTGCCGGCTTTGGCGCTCAAAAGGTTAACACATATGACATTAAATACACAATACCCAGTGGACATTTAACTGTAACCCAAATGACTACCAGCGTCACTGAATGTAATTTAAAAATGTTTTGTTTTTGCTCATAAACTGTTTTATTTTTATATGCCATTTACACCTTGCTAGTTATATGTATATAGCTTTATTTCAAAACTTACAGCAATAATTTACAAGTGTAAATGCGGCCTCACGGCTGTAACTATGCAACAAGCCGTACATTACGACGTTGTTCACGCGTCACGGAATGGCTGAGCGCGGTACGCACCCGTGTGGATCCGCTCGTGCTTGACCTTCTCGTGCGGCCGCGCGAACTGCCGGCTGCAGTACATGCAGTTGTACGGGAGCGGCTTCAGCTGCTTGGTCACGGGGGCCTGGAACACCCGGTGGAATGTAATGGGTTTAAATATAAAAGGGTCATACACAGATTTAGGTTCCTTTCTTTCCTGTGGACATAACCAAAGTTAACGTTTAAAGCCAAATTTTCTGGGCGAACCCACATCCGCATAAACGGCGTCACGTCTACTTTAGTCCTATCAAATAAAAACATAACTTATATGCACACAAGCCCTTAACTATTGACCACAGGAGAGACAACTTTTGATTTTGTGATAGTGTATGACCCTAAAATGTTTTAGTTATAGAATTTATTAGTTGTATGTAGTGATCAAAATGTAGTTATAGAATTAATAACAAGTTGTTAAGAGTTGTTGGTAATTCTGTAGCGCTGCCTACTCCACTCTGGGATGAAAACGTGACGGTATGTATGTGTGTAGTGATCAGTTAATTTATAAGTGTGTGTTTGTGCTAAGTGCTCGTACAAAGATCAGTGAATATAATACGATTTTTTGTTTTACACCGGTGTTCGTATGCATATTTCTAAATAAGGTCAGGTGGGGTAAGGGGAACTACTGGGAAAGGGAAACACTAGTTGATATATCAATAACTGTATACCGCAGCGTTGTGATTACTCGATCGATAAAGCAGTAACTGAGAATTAGTTCCAAAAAAAAAACACAGATTGAGTTATGATGATTGAACGTGTGAGTGTGACAAAAACAATACTTTAGTTGGCAAACAACGAAACCACGAGTTCGACGTGTTCGATTTGGATACCGATTTATGTGTTAAAAAGTCTGGTAACAAGTCTGCAAATGTCAGTAAGTATTGTTTTATAGATATATTTTGTTTGTATGCATATAAATTTTTGCTGAATAGGCTGTAAATGTTAAATTTTGATGTGATTTGTAACATAACCTACAAATGCATAAGTGGGGTAAGGGAAACTATCATGGCCGGGTTAAGGGGGACATATGTTTCTCTTTCCCGATGTCAGAAGTAACAAACATTTTGAAGGCAAGGCAAATTTTATAAAAAGTAGAAATACAGTGCTACAGTCTCTTGAATCGGTAACTAACCATAAATGTTATGATATTTTACACATTGCTTGGGCACCGTAACAGCTGTCCTCTCCATACAAATTATACCCTAACCTAAATGGCAAAATAGGTTATTAATTTGGTAAGGTACCTACCAAGTTATGGGAAAAAAATTGTTAGGTATTGAACTATTCTATTATAATGATTGGTTATCTATTGACTATTATTATATGTTATTACATACTTTTATTATGTTATTTTGTATGATGTCAAATGACGGTTGGCGATATGAACATCTTGTTTTTATCCGTTTAGAAAAAAATATTTACAGACTACAATATTTTTTACAGAAAAATGCCGAGAAACTATGTGAGAACAACCAATAATGCGTCATACCAAAAGGAGGAGGTTTCTTAATTCGACCGTATATATTTTTTTGTTTTTTTTAAGTTTAAGTTGTCTTAATTGAGTATGTAAAACTTTGTAATGCCAAATAAAAGTAATTCCTATTAATATTATTCTTAGTAATTATTAATAAGCGTGAGGCTACTTTATTTTAACGATTAATAAACATTACAAAATCATTGCACTTCCTTTTTACTTCCTTTGTTTTTAGTTGACTACCTCTGTTCGAAACTCTCATGTTTCCCTTACCCCAAATACCGATTGTGATAAATATCTTCTATTTGCAACAGTATTTCGTTACGCATCAAGTACGCATTTCAATAAAGGTGTTTTTAAAATGTTTTGCGTAGTTATAATCCAAACTAGTATTATTACTTTTAGATTTATTGAGACTGTTTCCCTTACCCCAGAAATAGGGAAAGGGAAACGATAGAACTAGTCTAACGAATAATCATTTTCTGGCGATATGCATTAGAACTAGCATAAAAAGTATTTTGTCCTGGATAGCTAACGAAAATAAGTATGTTTTGTCTTAAGCGAAACAATTAAGAACCTTATACTTTGTAGTATAGAACTCAAAATAAGATAAGATGAATAAAGTATGTTCCCCTTACCCCACCTGACCTTATATAAAAGAAACTGACTGACATATCACAGCCCAAACCACTGGGTCTAGAGATTTCAAATTTGGCACGGAGTTTCGTTATGAGGTCTAGGGGTGCACTAAGAAGGGATTTTTCGAAAAACGACCCTCAACGGGAAGAAATACGGGGGAGTAGCCAGAAAATAATTCAACGCGTACGAAGTCGCGGGCGTCTTTAGTTTTCCATACTAATTGAGACGATCCTCATGAAATTTGGTACGAAGATAGCTTCAGGATAAAAGATGAGAAAGCGACTAACCGGACCTTAGATTATTAAGCAAAACCAAACAGTGGAAAAAGATGGAAGAGGATTTGTTAACCTTTTGAACGCGTTACGTCATATACAAAATGTGTCACTCGCTCACCGAGTTTGCTATGCAATGCAAATTACAACTCAATTTCAACGAAACGAAGTCTCTAATGGCACGACTTTCAGGTGTCCACCAGAGCCGACTGTGGCATTCAAAATTATAAATTATCAATGTAATGTAAAATATTACTTGTTAGGCTTAGTAATTGTACCATACCTTATCCATGTTATGTACACTCATATGCATATCCAAGTAATCCTTCGCGTGGAACTTCCGGTTGCAGATCTCGCAGTTGTACTTGTTGTCGGTCTTGTGGGAGTTGTGGTGGACCGCGCGGTAGTCGATCGGGATGAGCTTGTCGCAGATGGAGCAGATGAACTTGTCGTTGCTGGCCTCCGTGCCCTCCGACTCCACGGGGAGCTCTATTGGCCGTGCCCTGGTGTTCAAAATTAAGGTTAACATACATACATACATACATACCTTCACGCCTTTCTCCTAACGGGGTAGGCAGAGATTATGGAACGCCAGGTGCACCGATCTAAACACACAATTTTCGCTTCCTCTACATTCATCAATCATTACACTGCCGAGATAATGCAGACTGTCCAGTGGCGCCCTCATTATTATAGTTTTTTTGTTTCAAATTAAATATCTACACCTACACAACTACACAATTTTACTTATCATATTATTCTAAAAATATGATCGCTTTAGCTATAGCTTGAGTTTAGAGCAATCGATTTTAGGTCAAACAGTACATATACCCAGCAAAAATAGCAACATACTTTAGAATGAAATGAAGAAAATTTGACTATTATTGCAGGCTAGGACCATAGTTATGTAGTTTTACGGTTATACATTTCCGCAGAGACCGGAAAAAAGGCCGTTGCGGGACGAGTATGAGTAATGTACGGGCAGTTTTCGCGGCAGTTGCCATTAGATTTTTATTTAATTCTGCCTTGGTCCAGAACAAAGAACTTCGCGGGCTGTATTATCAACAGTAAGGTCCAAGCACGTCGGAGAAAAAGTATTTTCTTGATATGGAAGAGTGCTGATTTGTTGTATCGATGAAAACACAATTTAAAGGATGTACAGTCAAGGGCACCAATATCTACCTACACCACAAAGTCTCAAAAATATATACACAGACCTTATTACTATGGCAATAATCTATATGTGTACATATTTTTGCACATTTGTGCGGATATTTATTGAATCCTAGACTGTATACTGCCGAGATAGCCTAATAACAACATGCCATATACCTAATATAATGTGTAAAGCATACTAACTTAACAGGATCGTGCATTCTTATGTGTAACTTCAACGACTTATTACTGGGGAACACAGTGGTGCAAATATCGCATTTGTATGGGCCTGCGGAGTCGCCATCTAAAAACAAATACATTTTTCAATTAAATCAAAAAATTACATAGTGAAGTGTATGGCACACCCCCCTTAAAGAAAACCGACACTTTTGTTTTTGTCAAGTAATTTAAATTTAAATTGTACTGTAAATACCGGGCAAGAGCATGCTCAGCGTAGGGTCCGAAGCCGTTACTAGTTTTACTATGAACATAAAGTACTAATTTTCCATTTAAAGTTATTTGGTTTCTTATTATAACTAGGGACGTTACGAAGGAGGTTTTATAGGAACCCAAGTCAGAGTCCGCAGTTTTTAATTTAGTTTATCGGAGTCGGAACCGGAACTGAAGTCTTGGTCGGAGGTAAAAATGAGTTGTATGTAAGCAAGCGGAATGCGGGGTTGGCCGCACGACAAGTTTAAACTTGTTTGTACACGCTGACCGCGCCCGGCGCTGCCTCCTCCGACCGTCGACTTTCGATTAGAACCTCCATGTAGAAAGTATCGAAACTGGAAGAGTAATATCGGGCGAGACGCAACTCTAACACTTAGAATTACAATATTTCCTAAACAGCCTCCTGGGGCCCGTTTATCAAGCGCTTGTAACTTGTATTACAAGCGGAAATCTCTTTCCAACAATATGTATTAAAAACAGACTTCCATTTGTATTACAAGTTACAAGCTTTTGATAAACAGGCCCCTGATCCTAAAATTGATAATAACATGTACATAATGTTATTTAAGAGCTATCCATTTATAGATAACTAGATGTTAAAATACCGAAAAAAAAACCAGGTCTTGCTTTACATCTTTCCCGTCGTAATTTCAATTTATAATTATGCCAAATTACAGCTTTGTACTCGTAGTACCAAGAGTCCCTGACTTAAACTGCGCACGGAGGGACATAGCAAAACGATCAGAAAGAAAAGGTTCGTCACTTTTGAACCTTAAGAGCGTTAGGTAGGAACCTTAGGACCTTCGAAAAGTGACGAACCTTTTTTTACCCTGACTATACAATAATCCTTGTTGACTACGGAACCCTAAAAAGTAAGATTTAATGTCAAATAATAAAAAAAGAGTATAATTTAAAAAAAAACAACAATTTCATTATTTTCTTACACTATATATCAAATACCCGAAATAATTGTGTGCCCGTTTTCTTTGCAAAGGGGGTTTAATTTAGTGTGAAAATTATTACTTGGATTCGCTTTGTGGACCTTCATATGTGCGCTTAATGATTTTGAATTCTCATAAACTACAGGACAGTGCGGGCACTGATATTTTGCTGCAAACAAAAATAAAATCATAAGTCAAGCAGAGTGCGCGGCAGAGTGAAGCAGAAATACACAAAAATAAAGAATAATGAAGGAGAGAGAGTTTGTGTGTTGGCTGTTGTGCTTTTTTGCTAAAAGTATATTTGAAATGGCACCCAAGATGTGACCAGCGAGCATCATAAAACTATGAAGTATTAGACAATTTGAAAAATCATTAAGTACATCAGTTTTAAGCCACTAGGATGATGATGAGTGAGGACGCCGGCCAGAGCAGGCGGCTGGTTGATCGAGCTAATGGTCATTCCGCCCTAGAGATGTACTGAAGATCTTTTAGCAAGTAAGTTCTTCTTTTTGTCTCTTGACCACCATCTTAAGTTTTCTTTTCAGGCGTCTAATCGCACCCTCATTGCTATTATTGTGTTTTCTAATAAACTAAAGTATTGTCCGTGTTGACGAAAAGGACCGGCCCGCTATCCCATTCAAGGGGTTTCGAATGGGTTTTTATAAGGATTTATTTAGAAAAGCCGTATCGCTTGAAAGCCGTTCGATTTTCTTTTTAAAGTGCTATTTATAACGGTTACCCTTACCAAATCCATTTCGTGTATGTCTTTCTCAATTTTGCTTTTGTAGCGCTATATTTTGAGTGATACCAATATCCCTATAACTTTAAAAAGCACTATTTATAAGGGTTACCCTTATATTTGGTTATGCAATAAGAGGGATATCAATTTACTGCTGCTCTTTAGGTTTCCCTTATGTGATGGCTAGTTTAACAAACAACTAAGTCGTATACTTTTTCCAAAGGGGTTATTCTTTTAGTGGGTTGCACTTCGAGAGGTTAGTCTTTTATAAAAGGCTTTTATCGGAAAATGGGTGGTCGGGTCCCTGGTAGACGCACGTGTACGGCGAGACTTAGGAGTGTAGAGAAAGCGAGGGAAAGAGGCGTGGTTGTATGTATGTGTAAAGTATTGTCATGAAATCTAAAAGTAGTTTTTTGGTTTTATAAATGCATACACAATTTATTGGGTATAAGATATCTATTAATAACCATTTACCTATGAATGAGTAAGTTAAGGAAAACAGTGGCCAAGTTTTTCCGTAAACTTGACTAAACAAAAGTTAAAGGTTAAATCAACGTTGTCATATATGCTACGCATTGTGTATTCATTTGTACAATAAAAAGCCACTCTTTGATTTTAAGATAACACTTTACTTTATTAGAAAAATGGATGCTCGGTGCAGTCTTAATCTTACTGGCAAAGATGGAAGGGCAAGTTTTTCCTAGCAAATAAACTTGAAAAATTTGCCATATACATGACATACTTAGACAATAAAAATTTACATGCTGTTAAAATGTTAAGTTTAGTACTTACTCGATTTACACGGGTGCGACTTAAATTCGTCCAGGGACGTCACGTAAATGTTGCATGACAGACAGTTGTACACTTTCACCTTGTTGCCGCCTTCTAGCATTTGCATCTCCTTCACTACAACTTTATGGAAAGGTCCTTTCTTGACATCTTAATAGAGAAATTATAATAGTGAGACAACATACTACCAATTCAAAAAAAATTACTATAATTTGTCCAACAATGAAGGGTACCCAACTATCCGGCTCCGATTTGATTTATTTTGAGAACATGAAAAAATAATGAGTACGTATTTTTTTATATCGGCCCTAACTAATATTTTCTTAAAAAAAAGCAATGATGAAAAATCAAAAACTATGAACGATTTTTTTTTAAGAAAATATGAGTTAAGCCAATATAAAAAATAAGTACTCATTATTTTTTCATGTTCTCAAACATATAATCAAACCAGTAATAAATTAGAAAAAAAAAACCTCTATAGAAGTTAGAGGGTTTAGTCACTTTTCAGTACTTTGAAGGCCATTTTCTCCTAACAGGTTAAGTTTGGGCAGCTAAAAAAAATACGTGTCCGTTATTTTAGACTACTCTATAACATATATCAAAATGAATCAAATCGGAGTCGGACAGTTGGGTACCCTTCCTTGCAAGTTGTTTTGTTTAAGGCAAGGTGAAATTACACAAGCACACAGGCCATTTGAGCCCCAAAGACTGCAATCCTAAGACTCCAAATGCATTGCAAACTAAGATGGTATGCCTCTATGCTAGTAATTTCACCGGTTGTCCTATCCCTACCTATATACTATATAGTTCCGGCACCGGAACACAAAAAAAACGAATACCGCTGCTTATCGGTAGATTAAAGGATAACATAGTGTTAGCGCTCTGAATGGACCCTGCACAAGGTCCTGCACGGTAAGGTTATGAACAAAATGTAACCAAGGTGTTTAGCAGTTACTTCGTCAATGTATTAACTTTTTTATAGTTTTCCCTTGGAATCTATTAGATTTAATGGTTTAAGATTACCCTATGTTAATCTCCAGGTATCAACACACAAAATTCCTTTACAATTGCATTTAAAATAAATACTAGGCTATTTGAAACTCAACAAGTCTATTAGATGTCTTACTATCATTTGTCTTGAGGTTTCTTACGACACTATCAACTTGCATGAAGCGCTTTTCAGTGGGTACCGGTCGCATTGCTTTTGTCAACTCCTGAGGCAAATTTGGCACCTCTATGTTGCTGGCTTCTATTAACACTGTAAAAAAAGGTTGTCCAAGTTAAAATAAATAATAGTAAATCAATGTCTAGGGGGCTGATACCATACGTAAATTTAATTTAATTTGCCGGGTGCTTTTATATAACTAATGCAAAACTATGCTTACAGTTATCTTTAGACGTAGAATTCAAAAGGACAGGCGTTTCTACAATATCTCCAGTGTCAGTAATCACCCTACGCGAGGTCTGTTGGTCTGTAGATACTATTTCTTCATTGTTCATCTGTTGGAACTCCACTGGCAGAGAGCACTGTTCTAACGATTCCTGGAAAAAAAAGAATTTTCAATTTGATTGCTATATACTTACATATTTACTATGTTAAGATAAGGTTTAAACCTTTTAATATTGTAAAGAACGTTGCAAGTACCTATATCGCGGGCCGTAACACCTTCTGGCCTAGTATGGCTGCATCTATATCGCGTGTCAACTGTGGATAAAGCATCCGTCACTTTTTGACACGTGTACTTATTTACCTGTCGGAAGGTGACGGATGCCTTATACAAAATTAATCACGCGATAAACGCAGCCATATTAGGCCCCCTGATGGGAGAGCTACAACAAGAGAAACCGAGAACTGCAGCTGCAACTGTATACGTGCAGAGACATATGTAAACCTACAACATGGTACAAAACTTTCTATGTACACGGAGTGTGTTGCCTATCTTACTTCTATTTCGGAAATTGCTCACTGCTAGCGTGGCAGCTGCGTAGCGTCACGGTCGAGGCGCCTTCTTTGTAAAGAGTCGAAACGCGAAACGAAAAGAGACGAACGTGCGGGCACGCCAGGCACCCCTGCCATGACTTACCCCCGATTCCTTCATGCTTTTACATTGGCCTCATCTCGACTGCTCGTCTGTAAGCGCACTGCCATTTGATGGCGCTTCGATGCTGTCTTCACTCTTGAGTGTGTGACTTCCCTTACAATTAAGTTAAATGGCTAATTACCTCTACCACAACATCTTGATCATTGTGGTAATTCTGAATGTGCTCTATGACAGAAGAGAAGGACACCCCACATGTGTTACAACTGTAAATCTCCTGGTTCTCCTCTGGCTCAGGATCTGGTATCAGAGCTTCTGGCTCCATCTTCATATCTGCAAATAAACAATGTAAACATTAAATATTCAATCATTGTCAAAATTAATATTATTAAGAATGGTTTTTAAAAATCTTTTTATTGGCAATTTTATCAAAAACTAAATTTAAGACTCACTTTTTGTCACATATTGTAAAAAAACATCTATAAATAAATTATTTAAAAAATTTGCTTTAAAGGAGGAATTGAGTTGAATTGAGTTTGCTTGGAAGGATAAATTGCAAAGCTAATGGGTAACTGTTTTTTTTTATTTGTTATTATGATATTATATTGTTTTAAAGCAGTTAGTTTTACAGTATGCTGGGGCTCAGTAACCCATATGTAAGGGCTCTAAAGAAAAAACTAATGAGAGTAAACTACCTATATTTTTTAATCATGAAACAGAGGGGCTATTCCTTAACGCACTCGCAATAATTTTCATTTTGAAAATTGAATGCTTATCTGCATACAAAATGAAAACAATTGTTCTGCTTTGAAGTCCAATGTGATTGCAATTGTGAGTGCATTAGGCAATAGGCCAGCAGGACTTGTTATCTATTAACAATTTACTTTAAAAAGGGTTCCCCTCCTAATAAAGTTTAGTTTAATACTGCTCTAGGCTATTCATCTCTTTCTCGTTTGATCCCTCATCATTAGGGATTATGATTAAATGCAATTTTTCTATTCAACACTGACTGACTGTGCATGCCCTTTATAATGGACATTTAATGTATTCCAAATAAACTATACAGATTTTATTAGAATAATTTGCCCTGTACAATGCACTCTGTATGAATTGTACATCAAAACATTCAACATATAGGGTATGCACAGGAAATGTTTACAAGAATTTAGATAAATAAATGCATAGTTACCTGTAATGGTGGTCAAAGATATAGTCCCATCACTGTTCTGTTTAGTAAACACTGCATTGCCCGACTGGATTGAGTCTTCTTGGGTCACAATAACATAGCGGCTCTCCCCATCTTCTTTCACCAGCTTCAGTTCTTGTGTCTGAAGACAAGGTTTAGCCAGCTGCTTGCTTAACAATTCTACATACAGCCTGCTGACATCTGACACTTCTGCCGTTTGAGACTGGTCTATGATGTTTTCCCCTTGGTCTTCTACAAGTCACATTAATATCAATATGTGTTCTTATATGAACCATACTTGTATAGAAAACGACTGCATCAATTAAATAGTAAACATGCCTGCACCTGAAATATTGTGATGCTCCTGGGGTGGACCTTCTTGGACATTGTGGGTAGTCTCCAGGATCCCATTACTATCCACCGACTCGATCTTAGTTTTAGAACTACAATTCTCTACATTTATATGTTCTATCATCTGTGCTATTGAAGAGCATTCATCGTTGCACACAGGGCAACGCAAATTAAACCAAATCTTTGACAAGTGATCTACTAGTAATTGCTTAGAATTAAATACTTCGCTACAGCATAAAGGGCATTTTAACAATAAATCGCCCATCATTAACAAATATAATTCATTTAATCCTTATAAAGAAGACATTTTAATAGAAGATTTAAATCCTTATTTTGTAAACATTATCGTTATCATTCCTTGGCAACGACCAAGTGCTAATTTCAGATTATTTATACAATTTTTAACCTGAAGAACTTCACACTAATACATGATTACAGAAACCTTACTAAATCAAAGCAACGAAGTGTGGCGGACATGACACAATTGACACACATTTTGACAGCTACATTTTTTTTACAGATAAAGTATGTGGATAAAATCTTTAATTCGTTTTCGAAAGCCTAACAAATTCATGGTAGGCAACATATACATTTGAACTATAAAACTTAAATAATGATGGCTTCCCTTTAAAAAAGTAAATTGTTTGTCAATGGCACCATGTTTCTATGCTTTTGCTTTTATTATTCAAAACAATATTATAAAAACTTGCGCATGCAGACATAAAAAATCAGTTAAATTAAAGAAAGACCTAAGCAACTATTTGAAGAAAATTAACCATTTAATATAAACTGATTAAAACAATGGTCAAAATAAAATGGTAACCCTGAAATCAAACAGTCAATCATAAGAACGCCATTTTGTGTTTTAGATTGATCGTGGCATTTCTTCGTTATTGTATTTTCTTCTTTACAAGTTTTTCGTGTTGCATCCTAAGTAGCAAATATAGGCCATCTTTCGTCGCTCCAGTTGCATAACATAAAATCGACCGGATTCACACTGCACAAGGCTATTCTAATGACAGTAGCTTAGTAATGTGAAAACTTATTGTATAGATGTTTATATACATCACATTGACGCGGGAAAATTTGGACAGGCGGCCAAGATGTTGGGAAAGAGAATGCATCACAACAGCAAAGGCAGGTTAGCTAGTAAAGGACACGACGGCAAACCATCTAGCCCTGGTATATCTCCGTACAATAAACCTACAAAACTGCCCGGGTCCGTGTCCGTTGGGAAAACAAGGGTGGAGACATGTCCAATTCCATACATCAAAATTCAGGATAACCAGGTCTTGTTGCCTCGTTACACTGCTATCGCAGCTAGGTCTGCTGATGAACCAATAGGAATGGACGAGCTAGATGCTCTGCAGTTAGAACTGGAGTCTCTGCTTTGCAACACAGCTCTGAGAGTACGGTATTTCCAATCCGAGATCGAAAGTATTGATACAAATGAATCAAAGCGAGAGAAAAAAGGTAAAGCAGCTGGCAAACAATTACAATATTCAGTTAAAAGGAAATTTCAGGATGACAAACTTGTGAAAACTAAAGACTACACAAAGTTATCGAACCAACCCAAAATGCCCAAGTTTAAATCAAGTTATCCCAGCAATGTTTCCTCTAGCGCATCTCACACAAACTATTCAAATGACATGATGAATTCTGATAACTCTGTTAAACTGGAAATGTCTCAGTTTGCCTTGCCAAAGAACAATATTCCTTACAAATTCTGGAACTCTGTGGAACCCTACTGTGCGCCTGTCACACTTGATGACATTAAGTTCCTGGAGTCTCTGCTTGCTCAAAGCAGCAGCACAACCCTCCCTCCTATTCCACCGCTTGGAAGACATTATTCTGAAGTATGGGCTGATGAACATCTAACCGAAGACCAAAATGCATCCAATCCAAATAAGCAGAAATCATCTGGAATGTCTCCGGATGCTGCTTTAATGCGAAAGAAATCTGAAAAATTGGCTGAAAATGTGATCACCGGCCCTTTGACTCAGAGGCTTGTGTCCGCCCTCATAGAGGAGAATGTACTTCCATATGAAATACCTGATGTCAAAGTGAAGCAATCAACAAATGCTAAAAGCAACTATAAAAATTCATTGACTTTAGAAAAATGCTTGAGAAAAGAGCTTGTAGAACAAGGGATATTAGACCCTGAAGACTTACCACCTCTTACCAACCCAGGTGATGATGAAATATTAGCAGAGATAAAGAAATGCCAAACAGAGCTGACAGCTGTGAGAAAAGATAATTGTCGTAATCTGAAAAACCTCATTGGGCTTTGCAAGCAAGAGATGATCCGACTTAACTTGAAGAAGCAGCTTGACCAAGTGGATGCAGAATGTATTGATATCTACAAGAAGATGGTAGCAGCAAAACAAAAGAAACGGCCAATTACTAAAAAAGAGAAAGATGATGCATGGAAGGCTATTAATGAACAGATAAGGCTTAATAAGGAAATTAATGCCTTGCCCCCTACAGGTCCTAACACCAGCTAATTAAGTTATAATTTAAGCACAAATATAAATTAACCAAACATTAATAAACTATGTCAAACAAATTGTGTTTCATTCCTAATCTGTTTGATAGCTTTTTATGCAGTCATCCACCAAAATAAGTAGAAGTAGTTGATTCTCCTCCATTTAAACTTATTGGGTATCACCGAGAATAACACTGACTAACAATTTTTTTATTATATTATTTTGCTAGACCTACCTCCTTGTAGTTTATCCTTGAACGAATCCTTGTTTTCTTATCCTTATTCTCCTATCCTGACTAATATTATAATAAAAGTAGGTGTTTTTGTTTCTTCACATTGTAGTATTAATGAAAGCTTATTGGCTGGAACCACAGTCACAGTTCCTTAGATAATTTCGAAATTTCATCATGGTGTAGATGTGAAAGCATCAAACAAAGTTAGTTTTACATTTATAATATTATTTTATATTATAAAGGTATATTAAGGTTTGCCAAAGAGCTATGGAGCGTAGTATTTTAGGTGTCAAATTGACTGATCGTATCAGAAATACTGTGATACGCTCCAAAACCCAAATAGCTGACGTAGCCTTAACAGCTGCCACCCTCAAGTGGAACTGGGCTGGACATATCTGCCGTATGCCTGATTGATTATCTTTGGGCAAAAATACTAACAAATTGGGTACCGCAAGATCGGATACGACTTGGCAGACCCCGGCGCAGATGGCGAGATGAGCTTGAAGCCTTTCAGCACGATTGGCGGGAGACTGCCCAAAACCGAATTACGTGGAAGGCTGGGAAGGAGGCCTTTGCCCAGCAGTGGGACATTCCGGGCTAATAATAAATAATAATATGTTATGGATGGATGGATATGCAAATATTTTAGGGTTCATTTTTATCATTTGGCTTCGGAACCCTAGATCATTAAAAAAAATACATATAGTGGAATGTATAACCTCCTCCTCTTTTGAAGTCGGTTAAAAAATGCCCGACACCTGTTTTTAAACCGCGTCATATAAGACAGCCTGCGCATAATTCGTATGCATACGTAAATCGGAACGCCAAGTGACAGCTGACGCTGACATGAACAGTTTGAAAATTTGAACATCAACGTATTTTCGAATACGTCGTGCGTGATGTGAATTTGTGTGTAAGAGTGAGATTTATAATATAAACTCTGTAATTGAGCGGAATATACTAGCGTTAATTAATTAAAAATGGATCCCTTAACACCAAATAGAATACAAAGACTTATGCATTTGGCTGAAGATTCGTCGTACAATATCCCTAGCAATCGCGGAGCCCTCGATAGTGAAGAATTTCCACAGTAAGTAAATAAAAAATAACACATACCTCTGTATACCTAGCAGCGACCGTTATAACGCCGGCGCGCTTAATGTTTTAGTTTAATAAACAATAATGCAAGGTTTTAAACTAACTTTAGTATGTACTATGTTTGTTTTGCCTACGGTATGTGAAGTAACACGTAAGAATTTAAGTGGTTGATAGTGGTACCTTTGTTTAGGTCATAAAGTCATTAGAACCACATAATTATGCTTACTCACGATACAATCTGTAACTGATTGGAATTCTGCACTTATAGTTATTTTTATGTTAAGTTATATTGATAAACTTGCAACTGCATTATGTATTAAATACGGTGTGATTTGAAAAATTTACATGTAGGTGTGATGTCTTGGGTGCTCGACAGCCGACAGTTAATTATCTTTGTGTCCCTGTGCCCTGCCCATGCAAGTGTGAGTCGGTAAAGTGGGCCCCTGAGGGTTACACCCCTTTCAGCCACCCGTTTGCTTGGTTGGTGTATAAAACTGAAAATATGAACAATAGAACCAGAACCTTTATACATCAAACCTCGGCAAAACAATTTTGATTGGCCGTTTAACAGAGCCATAGTGGTTTTGTTTATTTACCCGTAACTGTACAAATGGAGTACAGGACTTGGTACTTTTTTACTGTTGTATACCTATAGAATGTGTTACAACAATATTGAAAAAAAAATATATTGTCAACCTTCATATACAACTTGTTACAAAAACACATATTTTTTTTAAATAAAGTTAAGCATGAGTTGTCATCTTGGGTCATACAACTTCTGAGAATTCTAGGGTCGACATTATTTTCATAATTTTTATTTGAATATTTTTGTAACAAATTGTATTGATCCCACAATTTGTTAAGATTTTAGTTAAGTTGTCAAGATGATCATGACAGATTATAATATTGACAATTCCTCAGGATGAGACCGTCAGCTACAGTAGTTTATTCGAAAGACTCTGGTGCTTGTGAATCGTCATCAGGACTTTTGGATTTAGATCAAATTCAAGGTAAATTACAATCTTTTTTTATAACTGCACAGTATTTATTTTTGTTTAATGTTTCATGTGTCTGAATAATCTTGATAAATGTTACGTACCAATCCAACTTTGTAAGAGCACTCCTGAAACAAGTTTCTATGTATTCCAGGGTTTGGTGAGGACATTGCATCTATTAGCAAATCTGTAAGTTATTAGATGTTAATCAGACATTAGTTATACCTCATAACACCTAAAAGTCTTTTAAAGGGCCTTCTGTCAATCTTCTTTTGATTTTTTTGTCATGAATTCTTAAGTTTCAATTTTAATAAACAAAATTTTTAGAGGTTCAATAACGACCATATAAATAAGTCTTGTTACTGCTAACCAGATGTTTCTGTAGGTAGTTCTAATCTATAGGATTCATCTTGTATGATCCCTGCGACCACCACCATATTCCGAAATTTTACAAACTTACAATTCTCACTTAACAGTAGCAGGGCATATGAAAAGAAGTGATTAATTATTTGAATCACTTAACATCATTGCAAGGTTGGTATCAATGTAGTATTTATGCTCATGCTAGCTGTCACTGGGCTCGTACTAGAATGGGCAAAGTGGGCTATAAAGTAATAAAGTGGGAATAATAATTCCCAGTTGTCCACACCCTCGAAATTATGTGGGCATTTCACACTCTTCAATTTGACTTTTTTTCCCAGTTGTCCACAGTGTGGACAAAGGGGTGTGGACAACTGGGAATAGCCCGGCAAAGTATAGTGTAATTTATTTCTTGTCATAACTTATAAGTATCATTTCAGACTGGCTTCCACCCTGGCGAAATGACAGGCAGATCCACAGGAGCGAATGACAGTATTCCCAAGTTTCGCCACTCGTGCATCAATATGGATACTCTAACCAATGAGCTCAACAGGCAAACATATGAAATTCATGATATTATGAGGCATTCTATTGCTACTAATTATTCTTTTCACCATACTAAGGTTAGTACATTTATTGATACTATGTAACATAGCATGAAGGCATTAGCAGAGGCGGCTTTAACCTAAGGAGCGCCCGTGTGTCGTCGATACCCTGGCACCTTCTAGAGTCTTCGAGAGCGCTGGCGCTGCGAGCGACGTATGCCCTTTGCAGGTGTCGCGAGCGATGCTCGACTCACCTTAACACCCTGCACCCATGTCCTCTGCACACCCTGCACCATAGGTAAAGCCGCCTTTGATCATTCTATATGCTGCCTTCCTAAGTAAAAAGGACGCATGCGCAATTTGTTAGTCAAAGTTAATTTAACCCCCCATCTTAAGTAGTAAGGTCACTAATACATGCGCGGTTCTATGAGACATACGCCCTTTTTTCTAACGAGGGCAGTATGTCTCACTGCAGAGCTCAGGTTCCTTATCATGTGAACACCTGGAATGTATTCGCCATGTAGCCTCAGTGAGGCTTGGAAGTTTTACATACAATATTAAATTGCATAAGTTTATAGTGTGCATGTTTACCTTTACCTAATGGTATAAAATACAGTGTGTCCCTGGATAAAGTGCACAAACGAATAGGGATGAAACTAGACACAATTTTATCGACAAAAAAAATAATAAAAAAAAATTACCACCTTTATTTATTTTTTTATGATTTTAAAAAAAAAGTCATAGTACGCAGAGGACCTCATCGGAACAAATCAAGATATTTTGGCTCCTGTGGGCTCTATTGATTTGAAACAAACGGAATTATAATCACAAAAGTTTATTTGTGTCAATGAAAATAGAAAAAAATGAGAAAAAATGACATAAACCCTAAAAATAATGACTTTTCCTATGAATTTTGTGTTTTTTTTTCTCGAATTTTTAGTATTTACTCGATTTACTCAAAATTATGCCCATCTTACCTCATGTTATTTTTACCAGTAATGGTTGTGTATCTCATTGCCTTTTATTTAAAAAAATAACCAAGTGTCTCGCACAATTACAAGATCCTTAATGAGCGGCCAAACAAAGACATTGCGTTTACACTTAATTAGGTAGCCGCTCAGGTTGAAACCCTTAATGGAGGATTAGGATTACATTTTGGGTATGGGATTATAAAATCAAACGAATTATGGAATTTCATAATTACTTATTTAATGTAATAACTGTTCAAAATGCCCACCCCGCTCTTGCAAACACAATCCTGCACGTACTGCTATTTGTTGAGTTGCTCGACGTATCATTTCCGGGTTATTTTTTATGTAATTTACACTATGGACAATTCTGCCACGCAATTCCTCTTCTGTGTTGATAGGGACGCTGTATACCCTCTGTTTCATTGTGCCCCAAAGGAAATAATCCAGTGGTGTCATGTCTGGTGAGCGTGCTGGCCACGCCACTGGCCCTTGTCGGCCAATCCAACGATTAGCATAAGAGGCGTTGAGAAATCCCCTTACGTCAAGTGCGTAATGGGCCGGGCATCCATCCATTTGTAAATACATTGTTCTTCTAGTCTCCAAGGGCACATCCTCCAATTCAAAATTCTCTCAAAAGTTCTAAAAATCTGGGACCGTTCAAAGTTCTGGGGAGAAAAATAGGGCCAATGAACATGTCACCAATTAGTCCAGCCCACAGATTTATCGAAAACTGCACTTGAAATTTTGACGACCTTTTGAGGTGAGGATTTTCTCCCTTGGGGTTCCATTCATGTAGATTCCTGCAGTTTGTGATCCCATGTCGTGTAAACTGACTCTCATCCATCCACAGAATTTTTTGGGTGAATTCAGGATCGTTCCTGATCTGCCGTTGAATCCAAGAAAACAGCACACATCTTGGTACCCTGTCTACGTCGTCGTGTAGATGTTGAACTCGTTGGTAGTGGTATGGGTGAAGACCTTCTTTTTTAAAAATCCGCCAAACCGATGATTTTGAAACTCCATGCTGCAAGGCCAACCGCCGAATACTGGTCGTCGGATCAGCAAATAAACTTCTTAGTATGGCTTCCTCAACAGCTCCATCAATCACTACTCCTGCTTGTTCTCGGCGATCTCGATCCAATCGAAGTCCATTCGACAATCGTCTGTGAAGTTCTTGAAAATTACGAGCAGACGGTAGGTACAGGTCTCCTGTTCGGGAATGCTGCCATGTATAATAAACGAGCAGCTCTGGCATTACCTCTCGCCATTCCATAATAAAAGTGGATGTCGGCGAGATCTCTGTGCGTGAACTCACTTAAACGGGGCATTTTATGAAATCCTGATAGTAGAAGTAAGTTGTAACTGAGAATAAGTAACGACGAATGATTCGAAGTAACTGATGAACTAAACCTTATCTTATCACTATTTATGCTAATCCTAACATGTATTCCCTGCCCCACCCCAAATAAAATTCAATAAAGAGTAAGGACAATAATCTACCTGGGCGACAACCTAATTAAGCGTAATCATTATGTCATTGTTTGGCCACTCATTAATAATCTTATAATTGTGCAAGAAACCCAAAATGTAATCCTAATCCTCCGCTCAGGTTGAAACTTTCAACCTGAGCGGCTACCTAATTAAGTGTAAACGCAATGTCTTTGTTTGGCCGCTCATTAAGGATCTTGTAATTGTGCGAGACACTTGGTTATTTTTTTAAATAAAAGGCAATGAGATACACAACCATTACTGGTAAAAATAACATGAGGTAAGATGGGCATAATTTTGAGTAAATCGAGTAAATACTAAAAATTCGAGAAAAAAAAACACAAAATTCATAGGAAAAGTCATTATTTTTAGGGTTTATGTAATTTTTTCTCATTTTTTTCTATTTTCATTGACACAAATAAACTTTTGTGATTATAATTCCGTTTGTTTCAAATCAATAGAGCCCACAGGAGCCAAAATATCTTGATTTGTTCCGATGAGGTCCTCTGCGTACTATGACTTTTTTTTTAAAATCATAAAAAAATAAATAAAGGTGGTAATTTTTTTTTATTATTTTTTTTGTCGATAAAATTGTGTCTAGTTTCATCCCTATTCGTTTGTGCACTTTATCCAGGGACACACTGTATAGGACACTTCCATGTATTTGATTTAGAGTACTTTTATAAAACATAGATATTGTATCCTATACTATTCAGCCCTCCTAAGCCAATAAGCAGTATCTTGAATTCAATCACCAAAGGAGATTCAATTCTATTCTGTCTTTAATAGTGATCGTTATCAACGTCCACTTTTGGTAGCAAAGGGTATGGTTGGCAGAAAAAACAAACACATTTGGTTGTTTACTTTGATCTTAACCATAAAATAAATACTTACCTTCTAAAGATTACACCTGTAGATATAAATCCTTACCTATACGGTACAAAACCTTTTCCGCCCTAATATATTTTTAAAACAGTGTACGTCAAATGACATAAAATGTCATCAAAATATAACTGTAGTTGAAAATCTAATTACACTATGCGACGTGTTTATCTAAATAAACCAATGCATATCGTATCTAGAGTGGATATTCAAGTATTTTAGTGGAGTCCTCATAAAGTGCACGTATGATCACAGTATTTACATTGACAGCATGTATTTGACACAATTACCCGTATTTTATTACGACGGATAAAGCCACTCGATGTACTGTTTGTAATATCAATATTAAAAGGAAAAAGCACAATATAAATAAACACTTAAAGTCAAAATCCCATGTAAATAAAATAAAATAAAATAGTGTGCAATATTTTAAAGACTTAAATTTCCTTCCTGTGACTTCTGTTAACGTAGAAAGGTCAATTAGCTATTTAAAATGGATTTTTTCCAATCGACGACGTGAACGACTGACAGCCAAATCTGTTGAACAAATTTTAGTCATTTATTCACTATAATTTGGATTTGTTGTTATAAATATGTATATAAATCTCATAATTAGTAAAATATATAATGTTTAATATACTACGTTATTTGTTTTTTTTGTCAACCATACTTTGCTACCATTACAGGACATTGATAACGATCACTGGTCTTTAATAATAAGGTTGATATTGCTACAGGAGGTTTATCTTAGTTACTGCATTTTTGCTTAGGACGGCAGTATTAAACAAGCAATATTTGTATATGAGAGGACGCCAGCGACTTTGTACGCGTAGAACTAGTTTACTCCCGCTACTGCGGTCTTCTCAGGGATGCGGATCCACACGCCGTTCCGGTGTGTGAGCGTGACAGCGCTATGCGCGTCTATAGCTATGTTCCGCTCACACACCGGAGCGGCGTGCGAGCGTATCTTACTGATAAATCTAATCTTAGGTTGACAGGTAGAGAATGCTTTTAGCACTAAGTTCGCCTTTTTAACACCTTTTTTTTAATAAATAAATAATATCTTCCTGGTGGGGGTTGATTTTCGGGAATTCCTTTCTTAGTGCATTGCACCCCTTGGGTACCCAATGAATACTCCCTCCAAATTGCAAGGTGCGTTGATCGATCAGTTGGTCAGTTTCTTCTTTATAAGCATACGTATAAATTTGTAATCACGTTCTTGAAAACGGCTGTAAAGATTTCGATGAAATTTGCAATATAACGGGCGAAAACTCGACCTGTCAAGTCGGCATCTTCGGAAACAATCGTTTTTAACCCGAGCAACGTTCGTTCTTCCAGCTGTAAGTAATTGACCATACATTTGGTGCTGGTTTCAGAACTTAACAGCAGATGAAGAAAAATTTGTTAAGGATCATGCCCCTTTACCATTGCCACAGTCTCAAAACTTCCATGAAACATCAATGTGAGTATAAAAGGCTTTGACATACCTAACTGCCACATATCAACATACAATCATAAGATATCAAATCATTAGCAATCAATGCTTATGCAAGACGTATCATTGCGGCAATTTGTTTGGCTGGTATTTGTCAAATACGGAGTCACACACGGAGCTGGCTGAAAATCAGCGCTGCAGGTGTATAACACCTCAGCATTATGCTCAGCCAGTGTCCGATTCACTGCCGCGAAGACACACTAACTACTTGGAAATAATAAATGTATTT
The DNA here is from genome assembly GCA_963966035.1 of Acleris laterana. NCBI lineage: Eukaryota > Metazoa > Arthropoda > Insecta > Lepidoptera > Tortricidae > Acleris > Acleris laterana. The sequence continues at coordinate 11,551,337 of OZ014451.1, forward strand.
TTCTTTCTTTCTTTCTAAATATTTTCGTTGCATGTCTTTCATTCAGTATGTAGACTGTAAAAGATGTATGACTAGTGTTTTGCAAAATACTGCTAAGGGAATAGCCGTCATAAAACGCAGAACAACTTACTGGATTGCACAAAAGGTTCATTGTTGTATCTATGTTATTTATTTTAGTACGAATATGAGTAGAGACAACTCAAACGTGTCAGTTGGGGCGTACTTCAGACACAGATGCCCTGATTTTGGGAAAGTCTTGGGCCAACCAGAGAGCCCTGATCGATCGAGTATGCAGCCCAGTATAACTGAAGGTATGTAACACATGGCTATGACTAATAGGGAGAATTTATTTATATTCCTATCATCTTCAAATTCGTACAAGAACACCCAGCGGATATGTGGACAATGGGGGTGACGGATGAAAGGGTCGCTTCGCTCCCCCCTACGCCACCCGCCCTCGGTAGCACATATATGTCCGTCCCCGCTTATTTCAGTAACTACCTACGTCAACTTAGTTTTTCAAGCCTTGTATATACTGCTTAATAAGAGTAAATGAAGGTACAGATCCCAGAACTTGTTTTCTCATACATACTCGGACATGATTCCTTTTCTTTTGAAAAACGAAGTCGAGAAGAGCTTCATTTTCTTTCTAGGAGTAACATAAACGTATGAAAACCAATTTCGATCCACTGCGATTTATAAATTATACATAAATAAATATCATGGGACACTCTTACTCAAATTGACCCTGTCCCAAACTAATAGGCTTGTACAGTCAGCATTATATTATAATATATAAGGTAACATTCAAATTGCTCAAATACTTAGTTTGGTACACCATACAAATATGAACGCTGACTGTACTTTAGGTACAAGACAACAATATAACTAAACACTAATAAAGATAAATAAAATTAATGCCTACATAGAAAACGTCCAAAACTTAGAAACCTATACTCGCGCTCATCATACAAATATTTGCCCATACCGGGACGCTAACCGAGGACCGCTAGCTTCGTAGGCAGGGTGATTACCAGCTAGGCCAACGCATCGTCTCATTTGCATTCAAAATCGAAATGACCAACAAAATAATTCCAAACAGCCAACTTTACTTGAATACTGAATACGCTTGAATAATGGTGGCGTCTTCGTGCGGCGGTGGGCGGCGGCGGTTCATTGTGCGTCATATTATTTTTGTTGAACAATTAATATTGTTACACTTCAAAAACAGGAGTCAAATCGTCAGAATCTCTTTCAAACATATTTGTACAATTTTCTCACATTGTTTAAGAAAAGCATTATTATTTTATATTCCTAACTACCTCGTCAGACAATCCTCTATTTTACGAGCCTCTACAATAACTATTAATTACATCTACAATATGCATGATTTATTTATAAAAAAACACTCTTAATCTGTGTCAAAACTAATAAGATAATAACTTATATTTTAGTGTCAACGCATATGGAATCCGCAGAAAATATGTATAAATTAGATCCATCCTTGGACAGTATTCCTGTGCGTCAGCCGCGAAATCCTACCTTTGACCAAATGTTGGGCCAGCAAGCGCCTAATAAAATGGTTGGTGCTCTTAAGAATACCAACAAACTACAGCCGGCAAAGAAAGACGCTTTACTAGACACATTTAAAATGCCCAATTCCGTCTCCGCTGCTATGAATATGCCTAAATCAGAGCAACAGGAATACATGAAACCCAGTATAACTCCAGTAGACATTCGGAAAACCGCGGCAGCCAGTAACAACTCTGAATTGTTTGTTAAGACGGTAACACAATCTAAGTCTGTAAAAGCTGTGTGCCATGACATGACCGAGGAATCTGTCATAGATAATTCGTTAAGCATTTCAAAGATTGCTGAGTTTCTAGGTAAGGCTTTCTCGTATTATAAATTATAAGTGACTTACTGGAGCGTTGTTTTAATTTTTATGACACTACTGACTTTTTTTACAGGAAATCGTTCTATTGTTAGAGTTTCTGATATCATTCAATTCAGCAAGAAAGAGATAAACAAACCTCTGGCAGAGATAAATGAAAATCCGATGCAGAACATGTTGCCTGTAACTTATTTGAAGGATACTAGGAACGTGGTGTCCGCAACAAGCGCTGGGAGCGTCGACACGGTGATATCTGTGCATAAGACTGATGGTAACCAGGAGAATAAAGAAATCCCTAAAGTGATAGTTACGAGGTATTCGCTGAGCAAGGGTACTCAAAACGCGGAGTCGGAAGGCAAATCTGAACATACCAGATCGAAGTCGTCATCGACGAAAAGCCGGTCGACCTTGAGCACCGTCCAAGAAAACTATGCCAATGACAGCCCGTTGCAGTCGAGTCGAGGTATAGATTTAAATCAGCTTGCCAGCTTGCTGTTTACGACATGTTCCTACAATATTCTTGGAATTTTCGACATCGTAAACAGAAAGTTGCGCTTTTATATAAGTAGCAATAACTTATGGCTCTGGTATTAAATGGTTGCACTTTTCAGGCGAAGTGAATACGTCACATGTCCCCTCCCCAACTATTGAATATAGAGAGTTAGATAAGTCTGTAGATTGGCACGAGGTTATGCTACAGAAACGTAGGAGGCAGCAGGGCTTAGCTAAAGGTTTGTGGGGCGCTTCTCTCGTGCTGGCATCTCAGAAGTACATCGCTGACGAGTAACTTTATATTAACTATGCATAAGTATAAAGTTACGAGTTGGTGATTCTATTTCATAGAATGCTAAAGACTTCATTTGGTCATGGAATCATCCTGTTACTACATATTTTTAATTAAGACAGAACTGTTAGCGTAAATAGAATTATTACCGTACAGGTAGTTTCGAAAACTCGCACAACTTCTCAGCATGGTCGTTAAAATACGATCGAAATGTTGAGGTGATAATTATATGCTTATTTTACGCGATTAAGTCTGGTTTCACTAAAAATATGTGTAAGTATTGCAAGACGATATTTTGTCCTGTATTGTTTAGTATTAATTATCGAGCGCTAACAATATCATACATTTAATACAAATTTACTTAATTGCATTCTGCATTGGGCACATGACTAATAAATATAACCAGTTATCAGTAGGTTGTTGGAGACGTGTTATGGTTTAAGCGATAGAATAGCATGTTAGAATATAAGTTCAAAGTAGAATAAACGAATCAGACTTAGTTTCATATTCTCTAACAAATATAAGTATGTAAATTAATTTAATTATTTATATAATATTTGCATAACACTGATAAGACCTATAAAATTCAAACGAAATATTATTATGCGAGTTGGTGTTTGCATTGCCAATTTGAATCTTACATGATTCTTTAATAAAAGAGGTTAATTCAAAAATTAAAGTCAAAATCATATCACCGTACATACAATCATTTCACGGATGCATTTGTTCCGCAGAATTTCCATTTTTTCTCCGTACGCAAAACTATAACGGTTTTGTTTGCCTTTCTGTGAAACGAAAATTCTCTTGAGCAAACTCTCTAGAGTTAATAAATTAATCATCTTATGTGTATTCATGCGTTTCTGTATTGTTTCAGAAGAATGGGCCGAAGTAACAGCGCCACCCGTCAGTGGCTTCGTAGGTTAGATATTTACTTATAAACATAACATTTTGCCAATTTGGACATGCCATATAATTGTAAATATTTCCAGGTGTAACTTGCGTAGCAATGGTGTCAGTGGTTACCCTAACGGACAGTTGGTTGACGGCATCATTCTATTTCGACTCTCTCCCGAATCAAGAGAAGGATTTAAGAATCGACCTCCCACGCCAACCGTTGCTATTATCGCCTGGGAAAACCGAAAACCTCCTAATCCATATCACATCTAGCGCCGAGATGAAAACCGTGCTCCATTTCACAGTGTCCCTTAAAGACAGTTCTATTGATACCGAGAGAGACTACAAAGGAAGTCTGGAAGTGGATTTCAAAATGCCAATTGTGCAAGCTATGTCACTGGATGGAATAAACAAGGTGACGTTTCCTCCGGCACTGGAAAAATCAAGCATGGAGAAAACCTTTGTTCTTATAAGCGATTCTCCAGTCGATTTGCAGCTGTCTTTATCTGTAAATGAAGGTTCCAAGGTGTTCTCTATTAAAAATGTTCAGGAGATTAAGAAGAATGAGGTTAATAGGGTCCTAAAGGAACATCTGAGCTGGGATGACCGGCAGGCGATTACCAGGCCCAAGAGCAAGGCTCTGGCGAAGCAGCTTTGCAGATTAACCCGCGGGAACGCCATACGAGCGACCGTCGTCTTTGACGCTCCAACTCTTTTCGACCGCAAGAGTAAGACTTTGGAATACTGACAAACGGGTTGACTGTTTTAGAATTGAGAGCTAAGTAGAAACGTTTCTTTGGTTACAGATCCTAAGATGGAAAACTTGACAGGTGCGATTCTTGTAACACTGATCGGTGTGGAAACCATGATCAAGCAGGTGGAGCTGACAGCTTCCGTGGGCACGGCCGCCTTAGCACTCAACGTGCCAGATGACAAGCTGTTTATTACAACAGGTAAACATACTTTTTCGGGTGAATGAATATAGTATTTTCGAATTTAATACTGTGACAAAGTGGATAATTAAAGTAAGCACTCAAAAATTTGTGAATTTTGAGCTGTTACTTTTTTGGGCATGATATTTATAAAAAGAAGAGTAAGTATTTTCCTCTGTTCCAGATTTAATCAAGTTCAATGTGCGTCACACTGGGACAGTGGCGGCAGTTTGGCTGGTCAAAGTTAACATTTTGGATGAGAGGTGTATGATCAACGTGTCTAGCACTAAATTAGAAATGTCTCCTGGAGAGATCAAAGCAATGTGTTTGTCTTACAACGGGCCTGATGAAGGTATAAAAGCGGGGTAAGTAACAATTTAACAATTAATTACTTTGGTATTAAGTAACTAGTAGGTACTAAAGAACTTATCTATACAGTTAATAAAACCTGGGGTTTTTCCACACATAAAAGAGTTCAATTAATAAATATTGCAGAACAATATCACACAAAATAAGCTAGTCCCAAACCAAGTTCAATGCTTGAATATTCTATTTGCCAATAAGAACCGAACCCAGCTAATCGCGTCGTCGGGACGTTAAAAGACGTGTATTATCTTACAGATTAATTCTAATATTGCATGACACAAGCACTCGTTGAGAAAAGACTAATCTGGTATGTGAAGTAAATTATTTTACGATGTTCTTTATTTTTCCACAGAACTTTGATATTTGAAGAAACATTAACAGGCACCAAAACCATATTAGAGCTGTACGGCGGCGCGGAAAAACCCAAGCAGTTCCCGATCAAAACTAACTGCTGTACGCTCTCCTGGATCCGTGGTGGCAGGAAGGAGATCAGTCTCAAGAATTCCTCAGAGAAGAAAGTCCAGATCCGGTGTCAGATAGTGGGGGATTCTTTTACTATTGATATGCCGGGGGTGGACGCGAGAGGGACGTGTTGCATTATACAGTTCAATCCGAATGAGTGTAGAGCTCTGCCGATAGTGTACATGCCCAGTTCATACATGCCGAATGCTGCGTCGGTGCATTTGATGTTTGATAAAAGCAGTGAATACTCGAGGAAGGTGAGGCATTTGGATATTTTTCATGTAAACTTTCAATTGCAATATGTGTGTTAGTTAGTAATTTCATTAGTGATCCGCCCTCGCTTCGCGTCGGTTCATGAGTTTGTTGTTACACACGTATGTACAAAGACCAGAATTACATACATTAAGATCTTCTAGAAGATTTTTTCTTAATGATAGTGAAAACCTCGTCAACATACTAACACATAGACGAGAATAGCAACTTGGTATAGTGAGAAGAGATGTTATGACATGAAAAAGTAAGAATTTTAAATATACCACAATTATAAAGTTACTAAAGCTTGAACACGCCAAAACGTGGGCATGTATAAGTATTTATATTTTTTTATTTACATAGTATAGAAATTTTTTAGTGCTATAACTATAAACTCTGGTATGATAAACAAAAAATATTATGACAGTGTACCACTTCATTCATTTGTTTTCACGATGGCGAGCTCCGAACACCAGCAACGTGAATTGATTTTGCTCAAACATTCAGAAAAACCCCATTTAAGCTATAGAGCACTATCAAAACTATTAAAATATCCACAATCCACCGTATGTTCGGTTTTAAAAAAGTTCCGAGAACGTTTGACAGTAAAACTGAAGTCGGGTAGTGGTGGAAAACAAGGAGTAAAGGACAAAAAAAAAGAAGCCCGTATCTTGCAGCTTTTTACAGCGAATCCGAAGTTATCATCACGTTATGTCGCAAAAAAGGTACAAATGTCGCAGTCTTATGTACAGAAAGTCAAGTCAAGAGCTGGATTGAAATCGTTCAAGGCTCAAGCTGCACCCAATCGCGATGCTAAGCAGAACTTATCTGCAAAACGAAGGGCACGAAAATTTTACAACGATTTTTAACAAAATTTCAATGCTTTTTAATGGATGATGAAACATACATTAAAGCAGACTTCCAGCAGATACCGGGGCAAGAATTTTACACTTCTAAGAATCGTAAAGATGCCCCTGAAAATTGCAAGATTAAAAAAAGATCGAAGTTTCCAAAAAAGTTCCTGTTATGGCAAGCTATTTGTAGTTGTGGCAAACGAAGTCGGTCATTCATCACAACAGGCACTGTAAACGGTGATATCTACAAAAAAGAATGCTTGCAAAAGCGTCTATTACCCTTTTTACGCAGTCACGGTTCACAACCATTGTTTTGGGCTGATCTTGCGAGCTGCCACTATTCTAAAGCAGTGACTGAATGGTATGAGCAGAATGCTGTGGCTGTGGTACCTACACAGTGCAACCCTCCGAATTGTCCTGAACTAAGGCCGATAGAAGAATACTGGTTCATCATGAAAGGCATCTTAAAAAAGTAAGGCGGACAAGTTAAATCAGTAGCTGAATTGCAAAAAATATGGACTTGGGCTTGCGAAAAATACCATGATAGGTCTGTGCAAACCTTGATGAGCCGGATTCGACGTAAAGTACGCAACATGGCATATTCGAAGCACAATTAAAAAAAGTATATATTGGTAAAAACGTTCAATAATATTATATCCAAATGCAATAAAAAAATCTTTGAATTATTGTTCACATTGTTTTTAATTTCTAATTTTGTGTGCCCACGTTTTGGCGTGTTCAAGCTTTAATTTTATGTCGCACGTTTCGTATGAATTAAGTTGTAATTTGCATAGCATAGCAAACATGTTTGGCGTGTGAGTGACGCATTTTGTATTCGACATCATTCGTTATTCGTCGGTATTTCGTAACTGCATAATATCTCTCTTTCGATTCTACATAATAATGTTTCTGTAGATCAACCTGTACGGCTGTTCGTCCGGCGACGCTCTGCGCTGGTCCGGTCTAGCGACGTACGGCGAGACGGCACTGGTGCGGGCCGTGGCGCGCTCCAACATAGACCTGAAGCTCACCAACAAGTCGCCCATGCCGGCCTTCGTCTGTGCCAGGGTCAATTTTAATTGTGAGTATGCTTGAGTCGATCTTTAGGAGGCTTCTCGATCTTGCTTCGCTTCGTTTTATATTAGCTTATTTTGTAACACGTGTACATAAACCGGAATATTTATACATAACTACCTAATGGAAGAAATTCTCTAAGTGCTAGTGGAAGCATCAATATCCGTTGCATTGTTTTGAAGAAGTGACCGGTCAAGGTCAAACAAAGAGGACGCGGAGATCGACTTTGTAATTACTATTCAGAGACAGCAAGTTTGTTGTATAGAAAACTTAAAACCCACGTAGCTAACTAGCTAGCAGTAACTAAGTAGTGCATCGACGCAAGGGTTTCGTAAAATCACAGTTTAAACAAGGATATGACGGTTAAACGTGCGTCCTAACGGAAGACCAGCGCTGGCTTAACTGCCGGAACATGCTGACCGTTTCACAATAACTGTAAAAATTTGTGTAGTTTTTTTACTCTATTTGTGTATTGTTTCATTTCGTCTACGAGGTTGTTGTGAATAAATGTACTTTTTTTTTGCTTAAAAGTAACAAAAGGGCACAGTTTTTAGGTTTCGCATCCGATGGGAGCCCATTAATATGCCCAAGCTGTTCGCCCGTCCGTCTTAATTTTAAAGAGCTCTTTTAAACCGTAATAGATAGCGGGGTATTTAAAATCACGTAAAGTAATAAAGGGGGTATAAGAACGAAGTTTTTTTTCAACGTCTTATTGAGTTTGGTATGATTATATTACAAACCCTGAAGAAAAACAACAGATACTGAAAAATTGACAAGTGTGAGTTGGGCTTGCGCTGATTTGATTTGAAATCGAATTTAAATTTGAATATATCTACTGTACGGGGGTACGGAACCCTCGGTGCACGAGGCCAACTCGTACTTAATCGGTTTTTTTAATCGCCCTGAGTCGCGTAATACGAGGGGTGATTGGAAAGTTCGCGGCCTAAGTATGAAATGAAATCCAAGGTTTTTTTTAAATATTTTTATTTCTCTACGTAGTTTCCGTCGAGGTCTTTGCACTTGTTCCATCTGGATTCCAAAGCCAATACACCACTTTTGAAGAACTCCAGGTCTTCAAAATAGGTGTCCACTTCAGCTTGGACCTCGTCGTTGGTCAACAATATCTTACCGCCCATGTGTTTTTTTAAGTTTGGAAATAGATGGAAGTCTGACGGTGCCAAATCCGGCGAATAAGGCGGGTGGGGCAATAATTCAAACCCACAATTGTGAATTTCTGCCATCGATTTTAGTGACGTGCGTTGTCCTGGTGAAAGAGAACTTTTTTTGTCAACAATCCGGGTCTTTTTACTTTCAGTTCCTCTCGTAATCGCCGTAAAAGTTTGCAATAATACTCCGAGTTTATAGTGGTACCTTTCTGGAGATAGTCAACCATTATTACTCCCTTTGCGTCCCAGAAGACTGATGCCATGACTTTATTCGCCGACAAAATGGCCTTTGCCTTTTTGGGAGGCGGAGATCCAGCACGAACCCACTGCTTCGATTGCTGTTTAGTCTCGGGCGTGTAGTGGTGGACCCATGTCTCATCCATAGTAACATATCTGTCCAAAAAGTCTTGAGGGTCAGCTTCATACAGGTCTAGACAGTCGCGTGAAATTGTTAGACGAGTGATTTTTTGTTCCAATGAAAGGAGCTTTGGAACCCATTTCGCCGACACCTTCGAAAAACCTAATTCGTTGACTATAATGTTTTGGGTTCTTTCATAGGAGATGCCCACGATGTCAGCTATTTCTCTTACTTTTAACCGTCGGTCTTTCATTATCATATCGCATACAAATTGCCACATTATGTGGATTGGTCGCAGTGGTTGGCCTTCCGGGACGAGGGTCATCTGCGATACTGATTCGTCCCCGCTTGAATTCAGCTGCCCACTTTTTTACCATCGTATATGATGGACAGGATTGCCCCAATGTACACTGCATATCTTCATAAATTTGTTTCGGAGTCAATCCTTTTTTATGAAGATATTTAATTACAGCTCGTTGCTCCAAATTGTCCAATATCAAAAATCTGTTTACACGTGTTTTTAAATCAGACGTAAAATTTATATTAAAATTTGTCTTCCAGTTAAAATTTCGCGGGATGAAAACTGAATAATGACAGTTCAAAATGGCGGCTGTTTTTTTTTTTTAATGGTCAGGCCGCGAACTTTCCAATCAGCCCTCGTATCACACGAATTTCATTCTACTCTCTACTAAGTAATTTGTCGGCCGTTAACCGAGTGAATCCGTTGTAACTTCCAGTGCAGTACATGAGTATAGCTGCGTCGAGCCGGCTGGAGGGCGCGCGCTGCGTGGTGCGCGGGCGCGACGCGCATTCTGTGTCGCTGCGCGTGGAGTGGGCGCGCGTGGAGCGCCGGGCGGCCGAGGCGCGCGCGCCCACGCTCGCCACGCTCACCGCGCTCACCGGGCCCGAGCTCACCCGCCGCAGGATACTCAGGTCCGTGAAAATGGATTTTTTTCAAACATGCTCAAAAAAGACAGTTTGCCTGATGAAACGGTGATTGCCTGACTCGAACTTTAGCAGGCCTCGCCGAGGCTCGGCCTCCCAACCACGTAAGGCAATTCCCTACTTTCCGCGCCCAGGCAATAATGTACTATAATCTTGTCGGTCATAGGACCCTTATGCGGGAGTCATTCTGAATCTCTCCAACGTCTCTCGCTGACCAACCAGTGCTTAGGCCTGTATTCATTTTGTGGGTGATCGGACCCTTATGCGGGATCTCTACCACTCATTTTACTCGGTAACCGGCCGGTAATGAGGCCCGTATTAATAATCCAATCTGGAATTATCATCATCATGCCCTTTACATCTAATCAGATGATTCAAGCAACGTATAATATTTGGAACACGAATTTTCGTTGAGCTAAATAAGCCAATACAAGAACGACACGGATTTTGCTGTAAAATCTATGATAAATATGTAAAAGTAGATACTAGGGAACTGGCATGTCTTTGTCCAACAGGAAATCAGCTTTGTCATGTTTGTGATGACCCTCCATTAAACAGTCGCGTCACTTGTCTCTGTAATCTGATAGCTTCTGCAAGCACTCAGCTCAAACAACTAAAGGCAGTCAAATCTTAAGAAAGATGCCCGTATTTCGTACGGTTGGTGTCTGTTTTTCGACCGTAAGCTTGTTTTGCTATCGGTTTAATTGTTAACCCTCGACCCTAAAAGAGGGGTGTTATAAGACTTTTAAGTTTACCGTGTATATCTATGTGCCTTTATCTGTTTCGCAGAATTATCAAGAGCGAGTGTAACGGCGTATTGGACGCGTCGCTGCTGCCGGAGAACTTGAGAATGTTGGTCGACTCGTTCGAAGGCGAGGACGCTAACATGGACTCCTTGCTGTCAGACTTCCACGAAACAAGGGTAAGCACCGGTTTTTATTTTATACAGTGTGTCTCTGACTTTGGAGTTTTAAATGCAACGATCAATTTTACTCGCTAAACTGAACTACTTTTGTTCTGCAAAATTAGAAAGAACTTAAGTTTATATAACTAATTGATGTTAATTTTTAAGTTTTAAATCAGTGTTTTTAAACATGGCCATATATTCAGTTTCACTATCTCATGGTACAGTGGCGACATTTCCTTGGTACGAGGGCTAAAGGAAAATGGAGGATTGGATCGCGTACATTGAAAGCTACATTTATCTTTTACGAAAATAAAAATGGATATATTTTAACAACTTATAGAACACAAGATGTTCAGTTTCAGGAGTAGAAACGATCCATGCATTTAAGGCCCTTAGGTCAGAGGCACCCTGTATTACCTTAGGGTTCCTCTAAGGAGACGTGGCGCGTGTTGCGTCCACTAGAGCGCTTACGCTTCTATACGAACGCTCACATACATCGCCTTGAATTACCGCTTCACAACGTGCCGTTCAACGCTCCTCTTCTCCATAAAAGAGTACTCCCATGAACACCGACTACTCGAGATGGGTTGTCGTTGTCGATCCGTTGCTGACATAAAACTCTGGTACCTATTTGTGTCTATGAAACAGACAGGGATTTGCCTAATAAAGGATTATGCATAGTCCAACGTCGTGAAAGCCGGTTTAGTATCTCCATCATCATACCAGTTATTGACATCATTTGACTCTGTGAACTTGTTTTTAAGTTAAAAATCGAATAAAATATTAGTCAACGGTGCACAGATCCGTGCTTAGACATACTAAATCCATGTAAAGTCATGACAATAATTTCGTCCCCAGGCTTCCCTAGTCGAGCTGATCGGCGGTCTCCAAGAACTAAAGGCACAGATTGACCTGCCTTTGGATATAGCCGAGGACACCATCATCATTGCAGATGATACAATCGTAGAGCATCACACCATGTATGAGTGAATTTCATAACATTAGTGCCTTTACTGTTCTTAGTGCCTTTTGATATGATTTCGGGACTGTCTACTGTGATAATTTTTAATTTAATTTAGGTTCCATGTATTTTTATCTAGATATAGCTTTCACAGTGCATGATGGTATTCAAACTGTTATGAAAATGTTTATGAAAGATTAATAAACTGGTAGAGGTAAATGTAGCATTATGTTTTAAACCCTTTGAACGCCAACAACGCATAAAGTCGTCATAGATTTAGGAGGGAGATTTGGTTTAATTACGACATTATTTTATAATACCCTGTGACCAAAACAGCTTGAATCATAATGCATTTTTTCCTCCTACGTAACGGACCTTATGTCTAAAATTTGTAACACCTTCATCCCAAAACGTTTCAAATCCATAATTACCAATTCCTCAACGCTTGAAATTTGATCAGGTTGATTCAACTTCCTTCATAAGTCGTAGCTGACTCACCATCCTCCCATTATTTATTTATTTCACATTACAGCTTAAAACCAGATTTAGTATCAACCTTGCTTTATAGATACTTAGGTCTATTTTGCGCTTGCCAGCGCAAAACATGACATAATCTGTAGCTTGTGTTGAACTAGACGTTCGAAGTTACTTTAGCTCCATCCCTTTCTATCGATTTAATCCCGAATTGAGTGTTTCGTGGTAAACATCTGGTTGGTGCAAAACTTAAGTAAATGACTTTCTTGCATGTGGTTGTGTACAAAACTAATATGTAATTTACGTCAATTTCAAATATAGAATGTCGAACGATGTGTTACTATTACATGCAAGAGGTATGACCAAGGGATTATGACATTCGGTTGTAGTTGAACAGAAACCAACTTCAGAATTTCTTTTGTACGAATTAAGTTGAATATTGAATAGCTTTTTTTTTACTGCCCTGCTAAGGGCCTGTTGTTTGATCAGTAGTTTAACTAATCGTTAAGAATCGTAACTAATGGTTAAATCTCAAAGAAATGTCAAATATTCGATTCCTTTTTCGAATTTTAACAATCTACTGATGAAACAACGGCCCCTAAGACAAACAACAACGGTATCTCAAACAAAACTCCTGTAGCAAGAGAAACCTCATTACATTACTGACGGAAAAGGATTGAATCTGCTTTGACCATTGAATTTGAGATACCGCCTTTTGGCTTATTTAGTGTTACACTTAGGGCGTGTTTTTTTTACTTTTGATTTAAATAAGTAGATGTATTAATTTTTTGTGTTAACAACACCAGCCCTCTTTTTCATCACCTTGACAAAGAGACGTGACAGGTGACAATTCGGTATACATTGCAAAATTAACACGCTGATACATAACTGGGTTTTATGTAAGCTGTGCCAGGTACCACTGAAATAATATGTCACCTGTCATTGTCAGGATTGTGAAATAGGAGGCTGGTGACTCGGTGTAGCAGTATTCAAACATTACTTCTATCGCTGATACAAAAGATGGTCATGATGTCTAATCAAGAAAATTTATTGTCAGTGTAGATTGATTTTGGTTTTATCTCAACTTGCTTAGATATCGTAATTAGACTGTTTACGCTGTGGCAGCTCTTGCTGTCATACGGCATCGGAGGGGTAACCCAAGTAGAATAAAGGCTGTGGTTGCCATTTTACCTTTAGTTAACTATTTGAATAAATAAGTATTTATTTTTATTCGTGGCATTTTTATAATCGCTAGTTTATAAAATCGTGAATAAGCATTGCTACTGCAAAACTGCTTCTCACCAAATATTAGGCCGCTAAGCGAGTTGTCCATCGGAAACAAAACAAGTTAGTTAATTTTCACCATAAGTAAACACTGATTGATGGGCTTTTGTCTGACAAATTTTAGTCCCTGATGGATTTCACGCTTTAAGGCCAAATAATCCATCCTTGTAGGTAAATGTATTTTTCTAACCTTATAAACATTAAAGTTATAAGGAGGCTGTTCTTGGTTTTGTGTTTTCTAGAATATCAAAATGAGGCAATAAAAAACAATTATCAATTCTTTATCATTTATTATTTTCTTAACCATTTATATTTATTCCAATCGTTTTCCTATTTTTTTTAAATCATTGTATCTAAGAGATTCCGACTGTCAATCGTAGTTATCTGTTAGAAATGATCTTTTAAAAATATTGCCTACACTTATAAAACTAAAATGCATTTCCTCTTACAATGTAGTTCATTAAACGCCGCAAAACGATAAACTATATATACAGGACTAAAGACGGTTCATACAATTCAAATGGTTACTTTTTGCTGCTAATGTTGGCGGCCCTTTACAGTAAACCCCCTATTTAGGATATAGAAAGAAGTGGGAGTTAAGATTTAAATTGATTACGAATGCAAAACTATACGCGGGTGTTTAGAAATGAGAAATTGTTGGTCCTTTCGAGAGGGGTTTATGGTAAACGACCGCCGCACAGTACATCAAGTTTGGTGTATATCATGATTATATCACTTACGCAACGAAAATATTTGTCTAACGCGCTTCGGCAGGCACTCGCCACTCGCGCTCGTCCCTCCCACGCGCGCTCACTCACGCTCACAATCATCGCTTTTGGCAATTATCATCTCTATTACGTATAACATGTCGATATTCACATGAAACTCTTTGTCGACTATTACAAAATAATGCTGTGTTAAATATAACATCTCACGACTGTCAACTAAACGCCGCACATACAACTACAATATTTATATATATCCGAGATAAAATGGGAATATCAACATCGTATAAAAGTGGATTCCACGCGGGATGCCTACATGCCGTACATCTACATACGAAAAAACTTTTATTAAAATGGAAGTACTTACACATTTTTTTATAAGATTACAATATAACTAATTTGGGTCAAAAATGGCTGACAAGTCGTTTAGTAGTGCTTTGACAATACTAGTTATCTTTAATTGCGATTCTACGTACTAAGTCATAAAACAGAAGACTTAACGAGGAGCGATTGACTTGCAAATTATAGCAATACATACTAGGAGTCGTAAAGCAACGGTCTGAAATGTAGATCTAACGTAATCCCGGCGGCACGGCCGCTCACCGCGGACCGATGCGAACTCGTATAATACATACATTACACACTCACACGTTTTTACATAGGAATTAAAGGTACTAAACTAAAAAAATAACCAGTCGCTTAGTGAGCTATAAAATAGTTTGTAAGGTTGCCAACGATACACTGGCCTAGTGCGAGCCGCCGTCGCTCGCGGAAACAGTAGCGGTGAGGCTCGTCAACTTGGTGTCGTTCTAAAATATACTTCTTAACAGGTAAAATACGAGTCTCTGCCCTGACCGGGATTTGGGTCACGGCAGAAATCATATTTTTTTTAAGAGATCAATATGGCTTTAAAACTTGCGGCTTGCATTACGATAGAACAATGTAAACACATCGCATTATTTACTGCCACATCTAACTTATAAATAGAGTCGTATATAAATCGTCCATACATCGAGTTTCTAGGTAAAAGTACCCAAACCGGCTCGCCACTTTATACTTTCGAGATTATCGGGGCTCACGGCAGATTACAATCAGCTGGCCTATTGCCTAACGTACTCGCAATCTACTTCGGACTGTTAAAATGAAAACGATTGCGATTGCGAGTTCGGTAGGCAATAAGCCTGCTAGTATCCATCGTTTTTATAAGGCTAACGAGATTTCGATATCAATGCTTTATCTTCAGTTACCAAAAAAAAATATTGCTTTCTCATAAATTCTGGTTAATCAATACAATATTATCACAGTAATTGTTGTAATAAAAATAAATCGAAGGGTTGTATTGCAAATCAAAATAATCAAATATTTCTCTAGGCTGGTGTTTTGTGTTATCACAATGTACACTTCCATATCGGAAAGTTCGATTACTTTACGTCACTACGTCATAGTCATTTATTTTAACAAAAAAAAATCTTCAGTCATTATTCGGCATAACGGCTAATTTGGGAATCATCACTGTACATGTCAAACAAAGTATACGCGCCTGCAAGGTATCGTTCTCTTCGCGTATGCACTCGTCACAATGCTTCTGAGGACGGAAAAACTTGTGCGGAATTAGAGGACTTCAGAAAAGGCGTAACATCACACAGAGGTTACCTAGGCCCGTAAGAACAGACCGCAGTCAAGACTAATAAAATAACGCTCAAGTCAGTTTTATGGTACAGTTAAGTGTAAAAATATGGGAGAACGTAACATTTATAAATATGTCCCAATGCGCTTTATTCCAGTGTAATAAGAACTTCGTAACATATTTACAAGAGGATTCTTTCGATACATATTGTTACACTTGACTGCAAATTTATGTTTAAAGCAGAATCAGGTTTGACTGCAGTTTATTAATACGCTCTTCTGCACCACCGTGCGATGGACCGAACATCAGTTTCCGCTCAGTTTTCCCGCGCTCTCTTCCATGTTAAGCTAATTCGTCGGGTGCGTCACACCTCGGGCATAGTCTACGGACGGGCTCGTGAGCTTGTACATACGAATTTGATTAGCGGGGGCACCGTTTCTGGTTTATAATATATACTACTATCTAAGCGTCAAAATATTCCGAGGCCGGTCGGAGGTCGCGCCCCGCACGGTGAGGTATCGGTCGGCTTTAACGTACCTCGCGCATATAAAACGAATGTAGGAGCCGAAACACCGTAGTATCGTGGTGGTGGTCCTGCGGGCCGGCTAGCGCGGCGGCGGGCGCGGGCGCGGGGCGGTGTACTAGGGCGCGCGGTACAGCAGGTACGCCGTGAGCGCGGGCGGCAGCGCCAGGCGCGACGCCGCGGCGCGCAGCCGCGCCCGCCCCACGCGCTGCCGGATCACGCGTCTGCACAGCTCCATTAGGGGCAGAGGTTCCGCTGAAAATAAAAATATTATTTATTAAAGTCTGAAAAAATAAGTTGTTAACATGGCCAGTGTTAAGTTTTGGTCTTACGTTAAACGCTAGACGCGACGCCGAAAATCAGTGTAATGTTAGCAAAAAATGTTTCGGTCAGCAGTGTTTGAATGACACTATCAATACATTTTTACGACTGACAACGTGAACTAGCCCGGGCTTTGGGAAGTTTAAGAATCTATGATAAGCACCTCGCCCCCAAAAATATGTTTCGATTCTTGCCACTAAACGTTGTAATGTCCGCACACGTATTAACTGGGCATCGCCTACCCTCCATCTTCCAGCTCCTATTAAAACGTCACATACTAAACATACCTATTAGTAAAAATAGTCTATTCAAAATGTTCAGTTTTTGGGATATGTTACGAGGATGTGTTTTTTGTCTGTAAATTCTTAACAAATACAATAAGTAAGTACATTGTCTGAAGGTTGTTTGTTGTAACCACGAGTGACGACTATGATAATGATCGCAATCATTCCGCAACGAAGGACTTCCTTATTGCAAAGGATTCTGCTTAGCAACTAGTTTTAGATAAAGGAATACTTTGACGGTACACTTAAAACCGTTCACTATTACCGCTGACAATTTTGCATTTATGGTGAAAAGTGCGTAAAGTTGCAATCAGATTCGCGCTCCGAATGTTCGGTGCCACGTAAAATGAACGCTAAATACAACTATAAGCATGAAATAAAGAGCAAACCAATACAGGACGGGTTATGGCCTAAAATATTCAAGATGATTTGATTATTGTTTTCGTAATCACACCAGTTTTAGGGTTGATTTGTCCTGTCCATGTTAATTTTTAGACCAACTTGTTCGGAGGCTCTACCGAGGTTATCGAGCATTACGCTTAGGGTCTTCCATTGTTTCAGCCATCGTTACAATGTCATCGGCAAACCAAACGTGGGTTACGTTACGTGAACATTCATCCCACGTCCTTCTCAGTCCAGAACCCTGAACATATCTTCCAGCGCAGCAGTAAACAGCTTAGAGAGATAACATCTCTTTGTTTGACTCCCTGCTGCAGCAGAATAGGTTCAAAGTTCTGGTCTTTAAGCCAGACTAACATGGTAGTGTTTTCGTACAAACACATCAACAATTCGATGTAGCACAGCCCATGTTTCAATAGAATCGAAGGATTTCTGGTACTCGACAAATGCTAGACAAAGGGGAAGGTATTTCGGTATTTTGTATAACCTACCGCAACGTATGTATAATTATAATGACATATGGTTTACAGTAAAGCCTTTTCGGAAGCCGGCTCGCTCGGGAGGCTGAAAGTCGTCAAGCCTGTGTGCGAGATGGTTCGTAATGCATCTGGAGAACAGGTTGCAGACATCGGGCAAAAGTGAAATGGTCCTATAATTCTTCAGCAGGGTATAGTCACCTTTTGAAGTAAAGCAGCGCCAAACTTCTGTTACATGCCTGCGGCGTTTTTCCTTCGTCTGACGACGGAAGTACAAAAAGTTCATATTGAGGATAAGATTGTGATAGAACTCCGAACGTCCCCGCCCAAGGCTACCACGACAAAAAAAAAAGGAATAATTAAGAGTGCAACTCACGGTCAAGCCCGCCAATATACTTCATGGTGATCTCCGCGTGTCCCCACACGGCGGACACGATGGGGTAGAGCGTCTTGCCGCGCAGCCCGCGCGCCGCCACGCCGAGGTAGCGTCCGTCTGCGCAGAAGGCCAGCGTGCCCTCGTCCATGTCCAGCACCACCAGCAACCGGTCGGGCACCAGGAACTGCTCGTCGGGCCGCAGCAGCGCCGGGTACGTGGAGCCGCTGCCGCCCGTGCCTTTCGCATTGTGATACACCTGGAAATTAACGGGTTTGTTTTAGCTACGTGTACAAGGTAGACCGATCTCAACTCAAGACTCGGTCAATAACCTTTACTTTGACTGACAGGGCTGGTCGTCAATTCCGTATACTATGTCCTGAATGATATAAAATTATTCATATTTCAATTGTTATAACTAACGAGTATGCATAATTGGTATCCCAAGTATTCCCAAGCCTATTTTACATTGATACTTGCTCATGCTGCGGCAAAATTGTGCATTTAGACCTGTCGACGAAAAATGATTCGTCTATGGTTCTTTTATAAGATAAAAGTGCTTTTAGTGAGGAGCACTTTTACAGATATGACTATGCGAGCCCTGGAATCAGCAGTAGCATGATGCTGGGCCTGGCTCCCCAATGAATATGATTGAATGAAGCGCCGCTGTTACTAATAACGACAAATTAAATGACAAATTACCCTTTAACTATATTACGTTGTAAATCAATTAGCGCAGTATGCAAGCATTGGCTCAAAGCCCAGACAGAGCAAATGCATCCAGAATATCCATATCTCATCCTTCTCTGAGGGGTCAAAAAAAAATAGTGGCGTGAAGCGGGAGAAATTCCGGAAGAAGTACCCCTTTCAACGCACTTTCCCTCGTCAGTAATTAAGAGTTTTAGAAATAGTGACGCAGCGAGTTTTATTTTCAATATTAGCAATGACCTGGACAGGTACAAGAAAAATACGAAAATTCTACCTAAAACGCAACAGCCATAAAACTGTCACTGCGATTTCCATAAAAGAAGGTTGTTACAAATTAAGGGACACCCGAGCAAGCGTTACCGCTATGAGAACTGTGCCGTGTACCTCTTGTAGCGCCTCTCTCTATTTCGACATTCGAGCGGGCGAGATTAGCAAGAATTACGCTCTCCAGATTGAAAGCTACATAAAGCTAACAGTCCGTTACTGTGCGCGAGGTACGCAATACCAACGCTCTGCAATTGTCTGGCGAACTGTCATAACCCGTTCAGAAAACAAGGCATTAAAATTGATAATTAGACTTGTCAATATCTGCCTTGAAACCGTTTCTTTGGTTATAACTCGAGATTCTCAGAACTTTGCTTTTTAAACGGGCAATTACAGTTAGCTATCGGCTATAATACAGCGCAAGTGTTTTTTTAGCATTTACGCTACAATATGAAACGATTCTATTATAAATAGGTCCAATAATCCGTCTCACAACAGCTTACATTTGACTTTGAATATCATATATACAAGGTGAATTAAGTCCAGGCCGACTTTGCTTGGGTCGGCCTGGACTTAATTCTGGAAGAGGTCCGAACGAGACGATTCAGTCAGATAAACCATGGAAACCACCACCCCACTAAGGTATAAGTAATGTTAAAGAAGTGGTAGAGAGAACGAACCCTGCAAGCAGCGTTAATTATTAGGATCAAGTGAAGTGGTCACCTTATTTCTCCCGAGATCCCACCCCCAGCTCTGGTCCGTCGCGCCGACTAGGCTCTGGTACCCGACGGAGTGTAGCGGCGCGTGCGCCGTGGCCACGCCCACTACAGCGTGGGTCCCTCTTTGGCGCGCCGGCCATACAACCTCCCAGCAGTGCAGCCCGCGAGAGTAGCCGGTGCGCCCACGGATGCAGTCCGTACTCTGCGCTACCGGGTGCCGGTGAAACGTTAACGCGTCTTCTTCTTTCACGAATATGTTTAATGATCTGGAACGGAGATAAATTTACATTAATAACTACTGGAAAGGTATTTAAAGCAATAATTAGCTACGCTATGTTTTGGTATGTAATGCATGTTCTTCTATGAGTAATTTTTATATATATAACGTCGAAATGTGTCGAAAACACCTCTAAACGATTTCGATGAAATTAGCAAAATAGGGTTTTTGAGAAAATTCGTATTCAACCTGAGCGACGCTTGGTAAGTACTTGTTATGAAAGACCCAGAAGATATTGATGATTCTGGCTGAAGAGAACTTTGTACCTGATATCGACGATACAAGGTGGTCGGGTATACCAAACAAACTTTCTTATGTTTGTACTTGCACGGAAACAAAGTGACCGTCTGGTTTCAAATAGACAGGTTACAGCGCATTGAACATCGCCGCGGACTCGCGGACAACGAAGTTATCAGGAAAGATGACACTATGCATTTCAAAAAACATGCAACGATTTTATTGGGGCAACAGTCACCCCCGACGATGGACGACGGAATAATAGTAAAATAACTCATTTGGAGACTGTTTACTTTAACTCTAGTGGTACAGTTTGCGTCAGTTAATATAACGAAAAAGCGCATGAAACTGGTTCCTGACCGCTCGTTATCTTAACTGACAAAGACCATGGTCATCTGCAAAAAGGATTGACATTGATCGTTGGTACGAAAACACGATGTATTGATATGAGATATCGTTTGTTTTGTTTAAACGAGACGAGAATACAGTCAACGTCATAACGATGTCTTGTTTAATGTTAAATTTGAAATACTACACAAAAAAACATGTAATGGCATATACAAGAGCGACAACAAACGCATGTATATTCTTCATGACATGCCAGTGTATATTTTCTTAAGCTTCGACGACATTTACACATATTTGTGGTTAAACGTAATTAAATTAATAAATTAACAATCATAATAAATTAATCTCGTGAGCACGTGAAGTGTCGCGGCAACTTCAAAATAATTAATTATGAATGTTTAACGCGATTAGGTCCCGTTTAAGTACAAACATGACACCTACTGTATGTATTCTATCCAGGAACATGTGTCGCCCTGTTTACTTTTACATACTTTTAGATAATCCTGTGACGTTAAAACTAAGTAGCGCCTCCCTTCATGAATCGATATTAATAGTATTGATACATATTGTGACTTAAGACCATGAAGTTCAAAAAAACAAATACTTAACTAGAAGTTAAAAATACTGACAATTCGAAGTCTCGCGCACACCCCCGGTGAAATAAAAGCGTGTCAAAAGTTTGAAGTAGTGCCTCACCTATCGCCCGGGTTCCACGCATGCTTGAGCTGCATCTCGGGATGCGCGGGCGGCGCGTCGAGCAGCGCGTCCAGGCGCGCGGGGCGCGGCGGCTCGGGCGCCAGCTCGCGCGCCACCACCGCCTTGAAGGGCGCCGAGCACTCGCGCGACACCGACTTGACACCGCCGGACAGCTTTTGCCCCATGTTCATGCCCCTGCAGCGAGTGCGGGCGCGCTTCGGCAGCGCCTTGAGGCCGCCGCGCCGCGCCTCCTCCGCGCCGCCGCCGCCGCCCCTCACTGAGCGCACCCCGCTCTTGTACCTGGAAAGTTAAGAAGCCTCGTTGAGCGTGGGAATATATGTTATCGTGGGTTATAAATCGCGTCGTTATCATAACTTATCATTGATCGATACTGTAATATTAATCAAGCGAGGAGAAAGTTGATAGTCAGTAATATTCCGACCCTTCGATCGTCGATCAAGTAATCGAAACGATGCAATTGACAGGAGATGAAAACAATCCGAAGTAAACAGCGAGTAAAGTACGGGGGACAATGATTTGATTCAGATTCCAGTTATCAGTCGTTTGCGTTTAAAAGTTCTATTGTTCAAGTTCGGGAAACCGGCCAGCCGGTGTGAGTACTGGTCGCGGCGATTATGTGATATGTCGTCATAGCTGCTGGCGGTTCGCTCATCTCAACACGCCCGCGGCCGTCTAACCGTGAAAGTCGCCGCTCAAAATCCAAGGTTAACATGGCCCTGGTGCTTCGCTCTAACACGCTAATGTTCTATTACGACGAATGGCGTCTACGACCGCTTTGTATACAGTGGCCGTATGTTTTTCCTTGAGTATGATGTCATATAATAAAATTATACATTATATGTAATTGCTTACCGCGGTAAGCGCGGAGACTTCTAAGTAATAATGAATGACGTTGCACAGGATCGCAGTAATTGATATGCCGACAAGAGCGCCGCCTATGATGTCATGGCGACGGTCCGCGCGAGGATTGTCTTTATGTTTAGCTAAGTGTGTTGTAAACCTTACAACAATACTACGTAGGATGCGAAGGGACTCCTAGAAGGCATGTAAGCTACAAGGCCGTCTGCCTTTCCGTAGCCTAGAGCGGGCGCACGACAAAAGCGGGAAGTGAAAGGCACTGAATGCGTCCCGTTCCGTCGCCTCCGACAAAACTAAACAACGTGAGCGAATACCGCGCCGCTGACACTCGTTCACGTCAAAATTATGCTTCAAATGGCGAATGGACACCGCAGACAGGTTCGATAAACTTGACACGACAAGCTAGGTATTAGAATTCGCAACGAATTGCGCTCAATTATCGATGCCATTTGATATGCGTCCGTTCGGATCCCGTCACTTATAGCTTCCGCAGTGTACGTCTTGGTAAGGAACGTCAAATCATTTACTTTTAGTTTTAAATTTGATTCCATGTATTCGATTGTTATATGTCCTACGTCGTCACCTCGTGCAGCGGCTAGTTAATATTCGACCGATAGCGGCATTATCTGGCTAATTCACGTGGCGCGTTGGTACACAAATCGACACGTGACTAACGAGCATACGCAGCTTAAATATCAATATACCCCGCGGAAATTACACGTAATAGTGTTTCCACTAACTTATTACCTAACCAAGCGCGCTTCGGTTGACATGTAACTAAATATAAAATCCAAATTTAAACGTTATTTGACTCATTCATCACGTCTGCTGAAATAGCAATGATATCACGTTGCATTTACCTACAACACTGGCGTGGGAAAATCCTGCCGGCCGCATAATGGTGCGGTGAGGGGATTTCAGTCGGCGACGGTAACCCAGTCGCCAATGTGAACTAGAAAATTGTCTTTTGAAAAAGGGGGGACAAGTGGTCGGGTGCGGCTGTGCAGATAGATCGTTCACGCTCGGTGAGAGGTGAATGGAACCGGCGAACATTGCTACGCCAACTACATTAGCGTGTGCCAGCGAGCCCGAACAATGAACTAAGCGTCTGACGCGGTTACACGGTAAACATGGGTGTACACACTGTGCACAAATATGTAAGAATAGGTATTGTACAAGAATATATCAAAGGCCGTGTAGGCATAAATTATCATGTTTAAATACGTTCACTACCACTGACATAAATGACTGAATACAATTTGAAGCCGCCAGGTCACCGCTGGCGCGGAATGTAAATGAAATTCATGAATAAGGGATCGATTACCATTTTGCTTATAATTTCTGCATCGTTTTTAGATGCATTGCCTCAAACACAGCAGTACGCTGTTTGTCTATGCGGCTTCAATGTCACCCATCTATTGAGTACACAAATGAAGCTAATTATGGTTATTGAATTGTTTTGTTTATGCACGATTATTTATTATCCATCGACCCAGAACGTGTTGTTTGTCGCAAATAATGAACTGGTTAACCGTGGCTGTTTAAAATCGCCGCTAACATTTCACTCAGTTTTAATCGCGTTTTACGACTCATTTGGCGGTGTGGTGTTTACTTATGTATAGGCTAAGCGAAGCGAAAGGCAGCGATTCCTGTTTGCTCGTAATAAAACAATGCAAATTTCAATGAATTACATTGCTAACACAACATTAATAATATCCCAGGAGTATAATTATTGCTTTACGTGACAAAAGAAGTGTGAAATGGTGACACGATGACTAAGAAAGAGAAGGGACAGCGTTCTGAGAGAGAGGATGCACCATGACACTCGTAACGCCTGTCATTGCGTTCTGATCGAAAAAAAAAACAAAGCAAAATGGACGGCCCTCCGGTTACGACTGTCGTGCTGCACTTGGCGTTTACGTTTTACTGCTACAAGCAGAAAATCATAAGTTTTTAAGCAAGTTCATGTATTTTTGAATGATTTAGATGTAAAGATGGATAGCGTTTATTTCACTTAGTTTAATAATAACGGCAGATATTTACATCTTTATTATTATTTACATATTATAATATTATACCATAATTATTACCCCGAAGATGGATCGATCAATAGCTAGCAGCTCTGTGTGACGGAAGGATGTTTACCGCAAAATAAAATTTTGTTTAACGTTAAATGATAATTAACTCAATAAAACGCTGGATATAAAACGATTTTTTTAAACGGAATTGAAATCGCATCGGACGAAGGATTAAATAATTAATTGAATCGGCTCGCATCACGTACATTTATAATTTAACTTGATTTAAAACGATACGTTTTCAAACAGCGCTTAATTGGAGAAACGATGAGATTTTCCCCAAACGAGATTTGTGTCCACCATTAAAACATTTTTTTTTTAATAACAGTGTCTCGGTGTAAAACGATGTCGTGATATTTTTGTGCCTTAATTTTGTTTCGTAAACGTAATATTTCAACATGCCTCCGCGTAGGCAGATGTTAATATTTCAAGTCAAAGGCGAGGCCCGAGTGCATGAGTGCATGGTGCATTTAACATTTCTCGTCGGGTCAGACGGAGAAAGTGCCGGCTTCGAATCGAGGGTGGCGTCGTCTTGCGAAAGAGATGCCTCTCAGAGCCTCGCGCAACCGACCCATTTTCGGCTACCAACTTAAATAACTGCTCAAGAAATATCGGTGTTTAATTTAAGATAGCACTTGACAACGAACATGCCGAATGTTTGCTTATACTTTTAAATTGTACTCACTTTATCGCGCTCTAAATCCTAGCTCTGTAAAGTTTGCCAAAATCGATAGTCAAACTTGGTAATCTCTTTCGCGAAGAGATAAGCTTCGTGGGTACGGTTTGCTTTATCATGACCCCAATATTTAATATTCGTTGCTTGACGAGAACCCTAGCCCGGATTATAAGATAAGTAAGGTGTCTATCAGCTTTAGAAAGCCTAGAACCTGTTATTGTAAGTTTTCTCAAGGAAACCTTCAGTTCAGTGTCTCTTTCGTCAAACTTCTGACGATCAACCACGGCGGTAAGGGTTCGGGAAATCACCTCGTTATAATAACATGAATAATTTAAACACCACATGTAAAACGTACATAGGTTAGTATTGATTGAACAGTGTAGTGTACGACTATCACCTTTTCAGTCCATCGTTGCACGCTACTGCTACTATTTTGTTGCGCATAGTGACCGGCATTGCGTTGATGCACTATCACTAGCTTAAATAACAATTAATAATTGCTAGGGCGTGTCGCTGCAACCTTGTCTCGGTTGCAACAGGGCCCGTGTCAAGGAAAAACCTACTTAGCAGTTTCCCTGGCCCTGAGAAATCACCAGCTCAGATTTGGCATGGATTGTGCGATAAATCCTATTTATGTTCGAATAGTTCCGACTCGGCAGCGCACACGTAGCTAAGGCAGTATTTATTG
The DNA here is from genome assembly GCA_963966035.1 of Acleris laterana. Taxonomy (NCBI): domain Eukaryota; kingdom Metazoa; phylum Arthropoda; class Insecta; order Lepidoptera; family Tortricidae; genus Acleris; species Acleris laterana. Next base: position 11,577,242 of record OZ014451.1, read on the forward strand.
ATTCGGTTACACAACTTTACCGTGACCTAAAGAAAACGGCGCTGCATTGCCATGATCAATAAGCGTGTAAAATTAGACGCGTCAGTGTTTCCCTTATGCAAGTGATATTAGTTGGCGGGCGGTAGCCGGTTAACGTGTGGGTCAGGTGATATAAGAGGCGTTGGACAAAATGATAGTTGGTGAAGATTACATAACAAGCAGCGCGGGCGCGGGCGTGGAGCCGGCGCGCGCGCATGTTGCCGCGGCGCTGTGTCAAGGATGCGCCGACTTGGGCATAATTTAACGAAGCTATCGTGCCATGGTCACCCGTATCATAATTTACGTTTTAGTTCCTTATTTATTATGCACAAGATAAGTTTAAATTTCATACGTCATAATGTATATTTATAAAGAGTCTTAGACAAGTTAATTACCGAACATATTTTAAAAAGACATACTGTGCACTGTCTTTAAAAATATTTTTTGTATTTTAACTACAAGCCAAGAGTTTCGTGACTTTATCTTATCTTTTGGATGGGGTCCTTACGGATACACTTCGACCCTATGGGATCTTTTGTTTGTGTGTTCGTGACTTTAGTACTGGAATCTATTCTGTTTGTACTTAAGACTATTAAATAATTAAGTAAGTCAAAATATCAAAATACGATTATTAACCGTTTTAAAAGCTGTGCGATATACTCCCCGCTTGCCAGCCAATTACTGTCGCGAAGAGCGCTCAAATCAACCTACCGCACGAGCTTGGCGTCATCAGCCAACGCAATAGCCTACGTTACTGGCGTGTAGGATCCACAGCATGGAACATAGATGACGCCTATACAGTTAGCAATCTGCCCACGGGTTGATATTGTTTGTTCATTAATAGATTGTATTGTGTGCGGTCGGACGCGTGCGCCGGGGAGGGAGGGCCTTGACTGCAATGCGCGCGCGGCGTAGCGTGTCAAGGGAGCGCTGCTTTCGCCGCACCCGCCGCGCCCGCGCCTGCCTAGATGTAAAGCCGAAGCTAGGCAACCTAACAACCAAAATATGCTACATACTCGTAGATTAGCATCAGAGCGTACCTAAAAGGTATGTGTCTGGCTTGTATTTAGCAGTAGAGTTAAAAAATCACTACATAGTATAAAACAAAGTCGCTTTCCGCTGTCTGCCTGTCCCTATGTATGCTTAGATCTTTAAAACTACGCAACGGATTTTGATGCGGTTTTATTTTATAGATAGAGTGATTCAAGGGGAAGGTTTTTATGTTTCATAAATTCTGTTTTACGTACGGGTGTTACAGAAAACTCACATAGACCGAAGCAAAGCGAGGGCGGGTCGCTAGTTATCCATAAATCAGCGATGATTAATATCTCTAAGGTCGAAATAAACAGCTGTGTCGTCCAATTATTAGGTTGGAGGTTATGTTTACTGAGATGTCAGCTGTCAAATGCGACTAAATTTCAAGACTATAAATTATTTTATTTATTAATCATGTCGGTGTTGGTCCAATTTAAATACTGAAATTTCAACGTGCGAGCTTGAGTGAATGCCGGAAAGCTTGGCTGGTGTCAGTCTGTCGGATGTTGCTTCAGCATTGACACACAATGGCTTACAACAACACGCTGAAGGTAAAAACGATTTAAACAGCCTTCGTGCAAAGTGTAGGCCTTAAACGTCAAATGAATTACCCATGCAGCTGAGCTGTGCATCGCACACCACTCGCTATGCGGCCTAATTAGATGCAAAAAGATTTTACTTTGCGAGTAGGTACTCTGTTGTATGGCTACGCTAACTCAACAGCGACGTGCTAAAACAATCATGACGAATAATGAATCATTACATATATTTGGAGGTAGATCGAATAAAAGTATAGTTTTTGTGATGTAAAAGCCAAATTGAATGCGACAAGCATAAAGAAGTGTCGAGTGAAGACAAAGCCGAGCAATCTTCTAAGTGGTCGGCGCTGCACGGAACAAAGCCCGCCACCCTCCGGAGATAAGCACACCCTCCAGCTCTAAATGCCTTAGCGCCACTGAATCAGCCCTCCCAGCCGAATGGAAAACAGAAATATCGCCTTCAGACCTTCCTTTAATGTATATCTAATGAGGAATGAATAACTTCATGTCGAGTTCAAATTTATTCGTGCTAAGAAATTAAACTGAATTTAACATTTCAAAGAATATAAAAGATCAGTGGTCTATTTTACAGTGTTGAGTTTTATTTTGTCTTGCTTTTAGTAAATGTTAATAGTGTATTCGTTTCACTTCAATATGATTTAAGCTACTTAAAGTCCCTTCCGCTTTACTTTCAATCAATCAACTTTACCTACTTCTTATTTAAGTTAAGGTCAAGATGGCGTTTCCGACTGAATGCTTAAAGCATGACAATAATGAGTTAACAATACAAAGAAATTGTAAACCATTTACGAAATAGCAACGTCTCCACAAAAAGGGTAAAACTGTATAAGAAGCAAAGCAGAAGTAAAGAAAAACAATTTACTGGCTGTGTACGCTGCCGTTAAAGTTGGCATAAACGTAAGAGCCGAGAGACTTCATTCTTCCGGAGGCTGAAATTCCCGCCTCCAGCGAGGAGGAAGGGTGCCGCCGAACTGAATTATTCATACAATCGGACCTCAGCCGTCAGCTCGTTGCAATATGCGACCATGTTCCCACCTCTAACACTGGAACTAGACTACAAATTAGAGAGTACATTGAATCAGTGACAGCAGCATAAACACCACCTTTAAAACGTATATAGAAAGTGATCCAATTATTATAAATTTAGCTATTGTATTTAAAAAAAAAAACTTGTTTTTTTTTTATTCATCTGTTTTATTTGAAGGGTCTACTTTTGAAACCAACATAGCATCCTGTAAAGACAGCTTGCGGATGAAACTATAAAGCGGAAGTTACTCGTAATAATTAAATGATAATTCAACCAAAGGCAAATCGCCAAAAGCGTCTTTAGAATTGCCTACCGGATTAAGAAATCGTGAATATACTGTATTGATAGGGTAGGCATGACACAGTGATGTTTGGTAGGCAGATCGCGTCGGCGATGCGTGACCAACAACGAGGATTCAACTGATTCTGTCGCTTCCGTGAGGCTAGGACAAAGCGCTGCGGTTACACACTGACAACTGACTCTGATTTAGTTCAGTCGGACTTTACTGGAACCGATACGGGTAATAATAAAAGTACCAGTAAAACAGTTCAAATTTCATTTGACTTTCAAAGGTTAAAGCTAGGCACATGTTAAAGGATAACTATATAGATTGCAGATCCAGTGCTTTTACTTTATTTTAACCCATCTTGCTTTCGAGAGACCATATCACGGCGGTCTTTAAGTGAATAAGAATTACCATAACGTCCACACTATGATAACGATATGGTATAATCCACTTTTAACAAAATGTTACACCAATCAGGCATGCATTTCAATATTGATTAAGAAACATAAATGTACATACATTTTGGGTTCTCACTAAACGCTGGTAAAAATCTTGGCCTATTTGAGCAAAATTTGGTTACAGAACCATCAACAAGTATTTACAAGTTGTGGTAATTCTGTATCTCTGCCTACCGCACTATGGGATTACAGGCGTGAAGGTATGTATGTATGTACATAAATGTAGTTAAATCAAATGTAATAATAAATTATTCTATAAAGGGGAAACTTTATTAGTGTACAATAGTCATCATATTACAGGTAAAGTATTTTAAAATACTAAACCAACGTTATATTTTAATATTCCTAACAGTTTCATTTTTTTAAATGTATCTAGAAGCCATTATGTAACATCGTTCTTAAAAACTTTCGGTCGGCAATCTTTCACGTTTTGTAATGCTTTTATTAACATGTACGGCCATACAGAATGAATTATCTTTGTGCATATGAATTCTAATAAGAGGTAGGTATAATCTATCTAGTTCACCCCAGAAAAACGTTACTGTAAGTATAAAAATATTTAGGAATAGTAGATTTAACCACCCACCGTATGTACTTAATCGTTTCAGCAGTTAGAAATATCAAGCAAGATGCGATTTAAGAAAATAAAATAACGGATGCAGTAGTAACACACTAACACTCTGTTCAAATCAATAACAAGAACAATGTAGCACTGTAAAATTTGACAAAGAACCCCGAACTAAAAGGATAATTCGGGAGCGTGCTAAATAAAAAACGCCGGGTTGAATATAATGAATTGCTATAAATAATAGAGTATAAAGGGCAATGGATAAATTGTATGTGGTGTATATGTTAAGCACGGGGCTGCGCGTGGGGTCAATGACACGCACCCCGACCCACAGTGGGGCAGACAGACAGGACGTGAGTCACTCGTGGGGTTACCAGCTGCTGGGAGCAAAAACTACCCTCGTGTTCGACGGGGATGCTCTGCTTAGTGTGAGCTTTGGATTGTTCCACAAATAATGGTTCGTCCAATTCACTTTCTAAACTCATTTTATAAGCCTTTACCAGAAGTCTTGTTGGACCTATAACATTACCTTGGCTTTAAACCATTATTCAACATCAAGCTCTTTATTTGTAAATTGAAATGTTCATCGCAAAGCAAATGATATGCAAGTAGAAAAGCAAACGGCACTTTATATTTAAATATATTTTTTGTCTATTATCTATTCATGGTTATTTAGTATAACTAATCTCGGTAATACATTTTGTTTGTCACCTTTTATCTTAGTGGCATGGACGTATACGTTTTGCGTATGGATTGTATTGTAGGGAGTGAAAGCTGCAACATATGCCGGCCTCATTCGTATTATGAAGTGAGCTTGACGCCATATGTTACGCAGACAGCTGATTCAACTTTTTATGTGCATAACAATCGCGTCAGGTAAGGCACTAACAAACTATATTATGATAATAACATCTAGTTAAAGTAAACAAGTATAACACACTCGACCGTCAATAATAAATCATGGTATGAAACAGTTGCAAAAATGTTTTATATTCGTTGATACTTTATAAGAAGGGTTGTTGAAAAGCTTTTGACAAGTTAGGTACGTAACGTAATATGGTTGAATAAATGCAAGTGTTATAAGTTAAAATGAGTTTATTAGCTCGTGAATGAGAGCCTGTCTGCGGGGGCGAGGAACTACGGAGCGACCTTCACCTAGGATTGGCTGGGCGTCGATCCTGCCCATGCTCGCTTGACGCGTACATTTATTTATAGATGTTTCTCGCCACAGTGACAATCAACTCGGGCGCTCTATGTAATGTGTTGTTTCTTAAGTACATACGCTACGCAGATACATGTTTTGACCAGAGAGAGGACAATGCTCCTAAAGCGTTCGTTGTTTTCAGATACAACGTGCTCCTAACGTAGAACTATTTAAAGCGTGTCAGTTGCGTGACTCACATCGTTTACAAAATTTAAAGGCGGAAATTCATTTAGCAATGACGTAATAAGTACCTATTGTAGCTATTCATTATAAAGATCGGCGTGAGAACAATTGCCTCAAGGAGAAGGCTAGCATTAGCGCTCGCGACGCGAGTCGAGGCGCCCTTGGTGGCAGTGCTCCCATACAAAATAATATGAATGTCGAGTGATCTGAGGGTGAACTGCGAAGCGTCAATAACCTCGCCGGTACGGATCGTGGAGGTTGCAATAAATACGACATCGCCGGCGCTGGGCTGGTCAAGAGCCTTTCAAGGCCGGGAGGTGAGGCGGGGAGTGAGCCTGCGCCCCACATTTGCGCCTGAGCCGTGCCACTCTTGCCCTACCGCCTGCATTCCTTCAGAAAGAATGTACGACCATTCTTTACCGTTGATAAATAAATCCAATCAGATTTCATATTAACCCCTCCAACAAAGTTTGACCAGTATCAGGTTTCAAAGTCATCAATGTTAACAGCGACTTTATGAACAAAGTTAATAATTTTGATAGTTTGAGTGTCTCTTGACAAACTTTTGAAGAAAATCGTGACGGCCAATATCTAGCAGACATTACATGAACGGCTAGTAGTTGTGTGTAACTTAGTCTGTCAAGGTCACAGTACTAATGACTTTGTACTTGAAATGTTAACGTAACAGACTTACAAATCATTGCATTGAAAGTTGGTACCTACATCCTTCAGTTAGATCCTCATCGTTATCGGTGGTTAATTGCTCTATTATTTATAGTTCTCACTTGTAGCATCGTTGTGTGCCAGTAGTAGTGAGTACTGCAATATTAATTGCGAGAGAACGTCTCTAGAGGATCATAATCACTAAAGACACAACACAACACAGCATCTGTCGGATCGGCACGGCAGGTAGAGCGCGTTGAAAAGAGACAGACACATCAATTCACTCAAAGTAAGGATTCAACAAAGGATCGGTGGTCGCTCGTGACTCGAGCACTGACAGGAAGCACGGGGCGGTGATGGGAACTCACCGCAGGTCGAGGAAACGTGCGCCCTTTTTTCTCCTGTCACAGGACATGTCGTGTGTTGGTTAGTGCACTGGAGGATCACTTCACCAGAGAGGCATTGACACCATGCTCGCGAGCGCGCGGACGTCGCGGCACTATGGACACTACCACTGGCGGCGAGAGAGCGCGCGCACTGAGGCACGGTCGGCCGGCGGAGCGCGAGCTACCTGCCGTTTCCGCGGCGCCGGCGCGGTGAAGCGGAGGTGCGCATCGCGGCGCACGCGCAGGCCCACAAGGGAGGGGGAGGCATCGCTACTCCGCTATGCCGCAAAAGCCCTGCGCAAGACGCTGCGCGCTCAGGCTCCGGCGATCCCCGTCAAAACATACTTGTTGCCCCACCACAAAACAACACTGCAGAGAACAGCCGGTTTAATGGTTGGATACATGCGCGTTTCGGAAGAAGTTGTTAAGGTGCACTGAACAAAGGTTTATACTTATTACGTTTGACCTAGGTACCTATTCAACCTTTACAAAATATTGTGCCAGTGTGTTTTCACAATTATGTTGCGTATCATTTACTTGTCTAAGTTAGTGTAAGCTTTCATAACAACCTATTTTGGATTCCAATTATACATATACGAGTAGGTACTAACTTTTTCCTAGGTACTAAAATGATTTATTGCTATTCGTCCTTGTTAACCCTATGTCCATTTCAGTATTCTCAGTCATTATAAAATGTCTTAGTCTCAAATGTCATATACGTGGTACACACAGCAACACATCTAGCTATACACTTCAGAAATCTGAAATATTGCATGAAAGAGAGTCGCACTAGAATGCGTATGTTGTTGACATAATACACATATATATACATAATCTTTCTTTTTCTCTCTGCTCTGTCTTTAATGGTTAGTTAGGTGTGATGTTGTGTGTACGTCGGATAAGGCGTTAACTTTTAAAAACGCAACAAACAAATAAACTTTCCCATTTCTAAATACAAAATAAAATAATATACTCATTAGTTACAAGTCTCTTTTCACGTCTGTCTGTCATACTGTTTATTTGTATATTCGATAACTCCTTCTAAACCACGCCACAGATTTTGATACGGTATTCACAATCAGTTAGGTAAGTGTTAGCGTATGTGCTTATATTAGTTACTTACAGAACTTAATTCGAGAAATGTTACATGAAATCCACCTATTAAATTATTCCCTTTGACGCTTGTTCAGCTCTTGATAACAAACAACAACTTTCACAGAAGGGCAAATATTTATTTTAATTAAACTGATACCGCAATACTAACTCCAGCAAATTGTTTCAATAGTTCACAGTTCACGGGTGAAGTTGACTGAGTAAAACAAATCCGTCTCTAACGCATTACAGAGTAACTAAAACCGCTAACATAATATATTTGTCCTGCTTCTAACATTCATTCTTACCTTTATAATGTCGTACCGTGGTAGGTATTTTACTAGAATCGTACCTTTATGTTAAATTAGGGAATACCAGAGCAATTTTCTCTTTTCTTTTTTAATCAAGCAACAACAGGCAGTCTTGTAAAAGAAACTCCACTGATTTTCTCAGGCTGATCATTAAAAAGGTAATACCGGTTTGATTGTGACAATGAAATCTTTCAAGTTAAGTATAAATGTATTCACAAGACAAGTACGGGTAAATTAATTATAGTTAGTAGAGATTTGGCACACAAATTTCTGTAAAAAGATAATTGACTATGGATGAATAACCAAGTATCTTCAGCCCAAGGTGTTAAAGAATAATTAAAGAAGGCAGCCTTTCAAAACTGAAGAGAAACTTGAACTCTGTATGTATACGTCCTAATTTACATGTGAATATTGTTTGTTTAAACATGAGTCATTTCCGAAGGCTCGGCCGACTTTCACCAATGCTCGTGCCCCTACAATTAACCGCGCCGATTTTGTAGCCGAACGGCCCTTTGTTGCAGTCACTTACTCCTGGGTAGTGATTCTCTCAACAACGACGGTCGAACGGACGAACGAGTGAATGTCCAAGCGGCGAGTTTAAGTAGTACCGTCAGTGCGAGCAAAACATATTTTAGCGCGTGCATTTTCAATTTAGCAGCATGATTTCTGCCGATCGATCGAACGTATAAGGCTGCTTAATTGAAAATGCACGCGCTAAAATGTGTTTTGTTCGCTCTGACAGGACTACATAAACTCGCCGCTGCGATTTCGCTCGTCCGTCCGACGACCGTCCGTTGTTTTTAGAGAATAACACCCCTGATACATAAGTCAAAATCAACGTATGGTAACTAATATGACGCACCCAGCGCACCCTCATATTTTTCACTAAGCCAACGGCGCTCTTACATTTTTCACAGGTCCTAGGACACCCTTTTTAATAACTTCGGTCATTAGCTCAGGAGCCAGGGTGAAACACCTGGTTTTTTATCAAATACGTAGACTGTTAAACTGGTTACTCGTTTTGGCTTCGCGCAGTCACACGTTTTTCTTTTTATGGGATAAAGGAGGCAGAAGAGCCCACGAGGGTAAGTAATCAAGCGCTGCCGGCGTTTGGGGAAAGAGTAGGCTCGTTTTTTGAAGACCCCCGAAGTCTTATTATTTCGAAAATACAGACGCTGAGAGCTGATTCCCCATAGGTAAGGTGCGAGGAAAAAAGGCTCTCGAAAAACGCACGATGTTGGATTTCCAATTATCAAGATGGTGTTGATGAAATGATAGTCTGGGACGAGTTGCACGATGGTGGAATCCAGCGGCTGGTATTAAACCTTAAACCGAATAATTTCTCTAAGCATGTTCTGTGCTTAAGGCAGCGTTTTTCATTCTTATTTACTAGGTAATCGTCAATAACTGGCCACTTATGAAATTGTCATTTAGTTACTAGCGACCAATTTTATACGGTGACGCCGCACCATTAGTGCAGATACTTTAACGGTACTCTGGATAATATTTCTGGATCTAGGTAGTTTAATTACAGCATATGTTTTGCTTTAGACATTAGGTATTATTGGAAAGTGGTAAGTTATTGACAATTTACCCTTCATGTGGACATGTGACTGTCACGCTATAATCAGTTTGTCGTCGAATTGTTAGTAAAAGAAAGGGTATCTATAATTTTATCGAAACACGTTTCAACGAACGTGTCATTACGTAGAATTACCATTTTAACGAAAGGCATTTCTCACCGCATGAGTTAATTGTTTTTATTAAATGTGACTTAAATGTTTAATATACTTATGCTGAAAACATCATGGATTCAGCAGAAAATAGCGTTCGATGAAATGATACAATCGATGAAGTAAAATTAGATACAATTATGGGTCACCTAAAAGATAAAAAATAAAGCTTAGCATTGGTCCCGCGAAAGTAACCATTGGGATTTTTGAGATAGAGCTTTGCATTTAAAATTTTGAATAATGAAAAGTAAAAAAAAACTTAAAAAACGTAATCGTTGATAATACTTACAAGATACGGGTGATCTGGGTGAAGTTCAGCTAAAATGAATATCCGATCTAGCACTACATGGATTCAGAACTAACCACACACAAACCTTCAACCTTTAAAAAACTTTTCATTAGATTAGGCTAATATCCCGAATTCTTTTTTATTAAAACATAATTCTGCATCGTTTTTGTAAACACAGGAGGTATCAAGAAATTTAAATAACTGTAATACCTACACCAAGAAGCTATCTCATATTGTTCCAACACAAAATTCCGCCTAGCGAGCATTTCTTTCATAAATAGTTCGCTGGAGCCTCGGCAAGGTCTTATAAACAACGTGTACTGTAATGCAGCCTGGCATGCTATTACCAAATGGTTATTCGTTTAGATATTCATGTTTATCGTCTGTTTTACATTCGCGTGACTATGTAAATAGCATTTAATGGGAGCTTCCTGAACGCTTCCGAGTAGTGGAGAACATACAACGAAGCGTAATCCCTCTGGATCCCAAACGGCCCTCCCTTTTTTCGTAGCAGTCAAAATTCTCGTTGCCTTGCCTCGTTGTTCTCAGAGTAATTTAGTTTATTGTACTCCAAGTTTGTAACGGAGCGCGAAAGGCAATGGCTTAATTTTTTTAAATGAGTATCTCTCCCTAGTTGTCCTTTAACGCGTTGGAAAGAACGTTAGGTACTGAAGTTTATACTACTGGAACTAATAGAATTAATTTGTTTTATGTTAGTATGTAAATTACTACGGCGTTCATTTTGCTGTCAAGATGACTCTTAAGTTTGTTTAACTACCTTTTACTACTCAATTTCAGTTAAGCTTAAAGATTTTTTAAATTAATACTAGTTAAACCTTATTACAGGAACCCAGCGGCTGCAGCCAGAGATTACACAGACTTTCGTTTAGGACGAAGCTTCTTCAAAAGTTCCCCGCGGTTACTATTACAATAAAAAAATCAAGTTTAAATAAAACAACATTCTAAACGACCCAGTGCGTCAACAAAACCAGATAATAATTTTCTGCCTGAATATGAATGTGACAGGTTTTTCAACAACTTTATTACTTTGCCTTAAAACGGCAATGATCATGATTAACTTATATAATACCAGTCGTTAATATAATCCGGTTAATACTTAGATTCACATAAATAATTACAAGTCTTGTACAAAGTCTAATTCGAGGTAATTATAACGTAAATCAGAAAGGTTAATAAATACCGAACGAGTCGCTACATCAATTCTAAGGACCTATTGAGGCCATTGAAGATCCTCGCACTTACGAATTCAGGAGACGAGTATACAGGAGATGGCACACATCGAAAAGCAATTATCTAATACGGTAAACGCGATAAAAGGTTGCCTGTGGAAACGTTGTATTCATGGTGAATTAATAATAGGGGTGAATGCAATCGCGAGTGATGACGCGGTTCAGAGGTTCGGAGCTGATATTAAGCAACGTTGGATGCGGAAGCGAACCGACATTTTCATACTCACGATCGGAAATTCTCATACCCAGCTCGACCCGAATCGATTACGCATTATGAACATCATGTTTATGGATACAGCAAGAGCACTCGAAATTAATACGTCTACATTAGCTTGGATAATAAAGGAGAGGCAATCTAAAGCAGGTCGCGAGTGAGTGGGGTCATTGTTGACAATTTCGTACGCAAATTGCTAATGAATGCGTCTTTTTGTTTGACGTTACTGAAACTGCCGTTGACATTCTCTTGCTTAGTATAAAAGCAAGTCGTGTGAGTATCCTTTAACCTGCTTTAAATGCCATGAAATCTTCAAAACAGATACGTTTAGGTGTCTTATTGCAATATTTAGGAATAAAGAAATTTAGTTAAAAGTATTTCTAGGTTTCGTCAGAATTATAAAATGATTGTAGCCATCAACATCATTATAAAAAAAAAGTGCAAGTCAGACTCACACTCTGAGGGTTCCGTACCGCAGCACAGAAGGCATTATATTCCGATTTCGAATTGAATTAGCCCAAATCACACTTGACCTGGACCTCTATTCAACACGGTAAATACCATATCGTTACTACTTTAGCAAAAACTAGTATCTGATATTTCGAGATGTATGAGTTTGAACCTAATCCTCTTCACCTTTAAGTTTAAAATCGTACGTCATGAAATATGAGATACGAGGTTTTTTCAAAGCAATGACGAAATCGTTTTTGATAGAACGTAAAAGTAATCACAAAATTGTACAATATTCAATTTCTTATTAGTTATTTAAGTACTTAATAAGAAATTGAACGTTTTACTTACCTACCTGTATTCGAGAAATACCTAAACGGTCTTTCATATTTTTATCATACTTAACAAGTGTTCACCCGTTTTGGGACCAAGAATTATCGCGCGTACCTGTAACAAAGAAAAACAGAACAGGGTTAGAGAAGTTCGTCATATACGAAGATTAGTGCAAATAAGATGTTTCAAAGTTCCTCATATAGGAAGATTAGGGCAAATAAAAAGATGTTTTACGGACTGTCAGGCTATTAAATGAAAAGTTAGCTACACGCGAAGCCTCCATTAGAAAATGGGCGCCGCCGCAGCGAACGGACGATAACGATTTCACTAGGCGGCCATACAGAATGGGAAAATTGCGCTTTTCAGCAAAATGAAAGCTCGCTGCCGTTGCACTACCTAGATAAAAAGGTTTATAAATTTTCGGCTCACATCTCTTTTGATGCCCACGCGACCGCAATAAAAAGTAAATGAGGGTTTTCAAATTTATGTAAGGAGCTTGGTTCATATGTTCAAACATACTGGAGCTGGTTACCTATCTTAAGTTCGAAAAACTTTAGTCCGCAGTTCGTTTGTCCGAATTTTCATTTTTCCAAAAATCCTTTTTCTCTGAAACCGTTTAACTTTCCTGGACTGTTATAAAACTAACCTAACCTCCTGGTTGCGTAGGTAAATCTTTTTAAAAAGTTCGCAAAGTTAATGAAAAATGTTTTTCGGACAAATGAAAATTCGAACGAACTAAACGACGGACTAGTTTTTTGAACTCGATATGTTATACCACTGGAGCTCTACTCTACCTACTCGGAAAAACAATATTGCTTTTAACATGCTATCATATTGTCAACATTACGAAAAAACTCCTTCAGAAACCCAAGAAATAACTTTTGTCGGCTTTTGGTTAAAATATAGTGAGTCGTCGACTTCAGTTGGATTTTCATTTTTTGCATTTCTGAAGACGATTTTTTGTTTTAAGACATTTATTTTATTTTATACTTTTTACTGATCATAATATCGTTATGCAGTCCCATTTATTAGTTGATACGAAACTTTGAGATATTCCAAACTCCCCGCAAGCAACACCGCGGGAAAGTCATAGTCATATTTAAACAATAATTAAATGTTCTTGTGTCTTATCGCCACCCTTATTTGGTGACAATGGGACCACCTCGGAAGTATACTCTATCAAACCAAAAATATTTATTTTAAATCTGTTCACAATTGACGGAGAAATCGGTGTACTTACATAAAAAAACATAGTGTAACGTATAACCTCCTCCTTTTTTGAAGAAGAATTAAATAATAAATACAAAAAAGTTATTCAATGAATCCGTTAGTTTGTTTCCATGTATCCGAAATTCCCTTTGAAACGTGGGTGGGAGCTTTCACCCCTTTTGATGAATTTATTTCATTTCTTCGGTGACTAAAATATATATTTAGACGCCAAGTGGGCGCTCCAAAGGCCGAATGCGGCATCTTGTTCATTATGAATGGGATTGTTTAATTTTCGATGTTTTCTAAGAAAATAATGGCAGAAGCCTTACTCAATTTCTTTCAAGTCTTTGTATTCATGATTCCTGTGATTTTGCTAACGTTTTACAAGTACCTATCTACCTATGTATCCATATAATATCTGCTTTTATATCATAATAAAATGCAAGCTTTAAAAATGCAAAAGCATTTTTTCATTATTTAAAACATTACAATTATATCCTAGGTAGGTACTAGGTTGTCGGGAAAAGATCACTAATCGAAAATACCGCCTGATTACCTGTTTTATGTATATTGTCAGTTGCGAGTGCAAGCGTGATAGCGATAGCCAGCCGAAAGCTATAAGCAGCTGGGAATACGAAAAGTATTTATTTCTCCATGTAAATGTATAAATACCGTTGATTCTGTAGTACAGTCAACAGCAAAAGAAACTGATGAAATAGGGTCCCAAAATTATCTATACAATACATTAAGTCAAATGCTACGGACTATTGTAGTTGATCAAAAGTAAATGAGCTCAATAACGTGTCATAATAAGTGATCACCATTATTTCGATTTTTGAAAACTCAATGACAGTTTAAGTCATCGTTGAACATTTCGAATTAAAGTTTTAACTATAAAATCTTGGTTTTGGGACAACCTCGGAGTACTTCGGTTAATATCGGTTATGTTCGTCGAAAAACATGCGAAGTGACAAAATAGCAATCTCCCTTACGCCAAGATTTAAAATAAGTTTTTATTACATCTTGGAATTATTTGCCATAAATCCTTCTTTTGCCGATATTGTTGGAATGTCGTTATTTTTTGGTATTCAATTCACGTTTGACGCTTTTGATAGAAATGTCATGTCAGGCTTCTGTTTTGCACAGCTGTTATGATCACTTTCTTTTGACTAATTAAAACATCAATTAATTTAGCACTTTAATATAACATGTTATATTTGGGATGCCATGACAATAGATATTTTGAAATGTTGATTTTGATCACTTACTTTTGACGTTGACTGTACCAGCCTAAAGCTCAGTTTGGGACTAAGCCAATTTGTGTGAGATTGTCTCCTGATATTTAGACTTCCTAGTTCTCTTAATTTATCTTAGTTATCTTTCACAAGACTTAACTTAGGAAAAATGTGCCACCTTACTGTTCTTGTCACACAAAAGGAAAACGATTCAAAGTGGGTAAGACGAAAACAACGAACTCGATGACAAAGAACTCTGAATATGAGTAAGACAAACTACGTACATAGATGTATGCGGTGGCATTAGCGGTAGGACATTAGCATCTCAGTTAATATACTCGTATAACTATTAAAAAGTTTAAAGGGTGGATCAACTTTCTGTTGTTGTTTTTCAGTCCCGTAAGCCCGGACCAGGAGACAACAGCGATAGTTTCTTAGTTTTTTTTAAAATAATATATACCTACTTCTAGCACATTCGATAGAAAACCCATAAAATAATGGGTTAGTAATTGCCAATAAAACTGTTTTTTAGTGGACTTATACTTATTCTTTGAATTCATAATTTTTAAGTGACCCAGCAGACGTGTCCCAAAAACTCCTGATTTAATAACGACCCAGTACACACTACACGCAAACATTACAAAGGCTTTTCATCAGTGCCGAAGGTTTGACTAGAGAAAAAAAAACAATTATTGCTATGATTGCGAGAGTTAATAATACGTATCGTTTGTTATCTCGCCTGTTTGTTGTTATGATGTTTCTCAGAAAATTTCATTTCCTAAAAAGCTACGATATAAACTTTAAATCTATTCCGCTCTGCGCTAGACCAAAATTTCCTATTATTTTATAGCGAATAAGTTTTACCCTCTATTTCAAGCTTATCAGCAGTCGGAATCAGCTATTAAGTAGTTGAATGCTCAGTAAATAACGTATATAGGTAGCATTGCGTGGCCTGGTTGGAATATAATGCTAAATAGAATTACTATAGCGTATATCGTGGTAACTTTGCTTATCTGATAACATCTCCATCACAATAACTGGCATAAGGATGACAATAATCAATACATATACGTTATTGTGTATTCTTAAACCCATGCTAAGTGTTTCCCATTCTAATATTACATTTGCAACCTATGAGAGTTATAGTCAGATGACTAGAGATGCTACAACTAATTTAGCACTTTACTGTTCTTGGCCAGTCTAAAACATTCAACATAAATTGCCGTACGCTAAGCCTCGTTGTCAAGCAAGTCAATTACCGAATTTAAAAGCATGCAAAATTAAGCAGCATAATGAGCGGCTCTGCGACGTTAATCCGGAGTTAGTAAACTTGGTCTTCTCGGGAACGCTGCGTATATCGTACATAAATTATAACCAAACCACTTGTACGTGCGTGCCTGGTTGTTTATCGTTGCCTAGTACCCATAGTACAAGCACAGTCTATAAACCAATACAGTCGTTCGACGAAGCCGTCTAGACATGGCAATCGTGCGGGGTGTGAGGGGCGAGGGGCGGGTAGGGCGAGCCCGAGCTGCATACGTTGCCATTGTTAGTAGCTCGGGACATATCTTTCAGGGCTACTGCGTGTCGTGTGTTGTATTTTGATGTGTTTAGAATAAAAAATGGTGCATACGACATGTGCTGTGCGAGAATGCAATTCATCATCTCGCACAAATAAAGATCCGCGATACGAGTATCATCAATTTCCACACTCAGAAGAAAGGTAAATATATTATTTTATAGTGCTTAATTTACAACATTTTTGTCATGTCATGCCAACGTAAACAAAATGGCGGATGTAAAAGCGTGACGCCTGCCAGCAAAAATTTTAAGTTTTCTCAAACAAAAAAATTACATCCATTTTCAAATTTAAAATGGCGGACATGACTTTTATAAATAATAATGGGGGTGCTGATTACGAAAAAGATTATCCATGTTGAAATCAAAGATGTCATCTTCGAGGTTCCTCGGGGTGCCGATTACGAAAATGACATTATTTTTGGAATCCAAGATGGCGGACGTACCTTTTTTTTAATATAATGATATGGGTGTCATTTTCGAGGTTTCTCGGGGTGCCGATTACGAAAATGACATTATTTTTGGAATCCAAGATGGCGGACGTTTTTTTTTAAATACAATGATATGGGTGTCATTTTCGAAGTTCCTCGGGGTGCTGATTACGAAAATGACATTATTTTTGGAATCCAAGATGGCGGACGTTTTCAGACGTTTTTATGGCGGAACAAAGAAACGTACATACATACTTTAAACCTAAAACCATTAAGTACCCTCTTTTTTTGGGCAGTTGTGTAGTTTGTGACAACCCTAGGTAATTACTGTGGCTTTGTGCGGCGTCGGCATTTACGCAAACATCAAAGGCGTCGGCCCACTGTTAGTTACTCTTTACACTGTGGCACAAGCATAGGGCTTCGTTTGGGACTAGCTATTTTTTTGTGAGATTGTTCCGCGATATTTATTTATCCTATAAGCCGACATTATGGTTTTTAATTTGGAACGTGGTAAAGATTCATAAAATAGATACAGTACTACCAGTTCCTTTATAGTTATCGGCAAACACGAATGGAAAACATACTGTATGTCGCGAGTGAGAGAGTGATAGCTACAGACAGCCGAACGCTAGTAAGAAGCTGGGAGTACGTAGGTAAGTACCTACCTACTGTAATCAAGTATGTACAGTCAGGGTAAAAAAAGGTTCGTTACTTTTCGACTCTATTTCAACGCCGTTAAGGTCCAAAAGTGATAACCCTTTTTTACCCTGACTATACATACGAGAATACAAAATAACCTTTAGCGTAAAATACGTAGAAGATATTATTATCGTGTTTAAGAGAATGGCTATAGGTATTTTTTAAAGTAACGTTACTTGTCCGCATTTAGAAAGAACCCGTTCAACATGCCTTTTGCGGTAGGTACCTACCGGTGAGTGCGCTGAACGTTCACGTTAGTGTTACTAGTTACATTAATTTGAAGAAATATTCTTGATTCAGAACCAGCCTTAGCTAAACAAATAAGTCCGCTTATATGGGAGAAGTGACAAATAGTAAGATCGCTGGAATAAAACACGTAGCGCGGAATCTTTCGAATGCTGGGTACGCTCTCAGTATTTGTTCCTTGTCAAGGCGTGGTACGTGCCCTCATTACCTGAAACATCTTATGTTGTGAAGACTGCCGCTCGTTTATTACGACATCGACCGACATGCCTAATGAACAACTTCTTGTAGTACTACCTGGTCTTCTTCCTAGCAACAAACGGTGTATTAGCCTACATAACTAGCAAGCATCCTTTGTGATGTAAAATATTCTGATTGATGACAACTTGTGAACAGCAAAATGTCCGCAAGATATTTGCGCAACGAACTACGTTACTAAATAACAACATTATACCTATGACTGTACCCTACGCGATTATACCAAGGCTTACCACTTTAACAGGCTTGGTTATAAAAATGTTAACGTCTCTGCACTACGGGCGACGCTCACTTTATTGAAACGCAAATTTTGAACCTTCACACGCGTGCGCCTTGGCTTAAATTTAAATGTATAAAAATATATGTTTAACTTCAGAATTCATTCATACGTGCGTATTGCACATAATGAATAATGAGCGAAGTACGTATGTCACATAATCGCAAGGGCAGACCAGTGAGAGGTGGGATAGGATAGGGTACCTATTGGCCAAAATGTCAAAAACACGCACGATTGAAAATTGGTCGCCTTACTGAATATCTCAAGGTAATTCATTCATATACAATACAACGCACAAAGGATAGTCTTAGATGGAACACGAGATTGCACAGAACGTTGCTGTAACCTTAAGCGGGGTCATTCGAGTAAAATACATACTTTACTATAGAATAGAACAGTAGACGGGTACATAACCTGTCTACCCGTGACCATGAGACCTAGGGATGGAAAATCTGTGTTTGCGATATATTTACTATAAGCAGTTACTGCAATTTAAACTTGCCTGTTCACTTCAGATTCATTTAAAGTTATTTCAGAGGAAAGTGTCATATATCCTTAGATAGAAAATAGCGTTGATTCAGAATAGGCTTACTTGTCCCACCACTGGACAAAGGCTTCTTCTATGTTTCTTCTTTGTTCCTGTCCAGAACCCGTTCCCACCAATTTTGGGTCTACCGTTAAGAAGTCATCACGTGGATGCCAATCGGTGGTATCTTTGGTTCATCTGTGACCTTAAATGCTGCAGATATGTGTAGCTCTGTCTCACTTTAACTTGGCGGTCTCAACCGGAACATTACAATCAATTAATTAATTTGTCATTTGTAATAATAGGTGGTTATGTCAAAACCGAAAAGATGCTCACTAATGCGTATGCCTAATGTGCTTGGTATAAAAAAATATAATAGGACAATTTAAGTTCAAAAGCCAGCGATATGGCTGTCTATCGATCTAGTTATTGTATTTGTCTGTATGTGATAACGAGCCTCGTATTAAAATAGTACACAATTAACATCATAACATAACGCATTCAAACGTTCAAAGTTCAAACATTGAAATAGCTTCGGTTGAGCTTTATAGTAAAGTAAACATATAGGAAATAATCTAAGAATTATAACCGATGAATGTTTCCATTACATATGCGTGTACGACAATCTCCAAGGTAACCAAAATAACATCAAGGCTGCTATTAGATCATTCTAAATGAGTGTTTTACCAAAACCAGAAAACGCTTCCTTGTTACCACTAATTAAAATGCAGTTTTTTTTTTAAACCACTATTGTACATTATACGGTAATTTCTATAAAACATATAGACACCTATCCTTATACTGTTCTAAAACGAAGAAGTTCGTCACAAACAAAACGAAATCTTGATAATATTCACCTTAGATGGAGAGCCAAACTTTGGAATGCTAAGAGTCCATTTGCGACACCAATGGCACGGCACTGCTGTCAATTATTATACAAGTTTCACAGAATGCACATAATTATTATCGAGTGGTAGGTATATTATCAAGCCACGTGCTCTGTGCAGCGCGCCGAAACCGACTGGGACGTACGACGATATCGGTGCGCGTACGCCGGTTCTCGGTCCATTTCCCCCACGCGCCTTGCCCCGTTAGATTTTTGTAGCATCAGCGTTCTTCTCTATATTAGTACTGCGAACGGTACCCTACACCTATAATAGTTATTCACGTATGTCTGTTTATCAACTTACCTTACGATATGATATTATGTTCTGACAAATAAGACTCGTAGGAATACCGATAAAAGAAATCAAAGCGGACGGAATTGCGAAAGCCAGTGATGAAACAATGTAAATATTATGCCTTGATTCAAATAACTAAAATCATGGTAAACTTGTCGCAGTTGTTATACAAACGACCGAGTAATTCATTAAAATTCACAGTAATTGTGTGATCCGAGCTTGTCCGACACCCCTTCCCTAAAAACATAAAGGGTCGCTGATTTCGACGGCAACGATCGGCCAAATTTGCATTTAAAGATAAGAGGTGACTTTGGAATCTTTTCGTACATTTATTCTAAATGAATATTATTTGTGTTAAAATATTGTTTTGCCTGCGCTATAAATGCTGATGCTATTCGGGTCATGAAGATGGTGGCAAGGCTCAACAATTTCAGATGTAGGTAATGCGAATTTCTCGGTAATGTTGGAAGTGGCCGGGTTCCGAGCGTGATAATGCGTTGTTCAATGCATCCGTGATGTTCACGGCCGTTATTCACTGGCTTGAAACAGGTGTCGCAGTTATCGTCACGTTCTCTCCGGCATAACGTTCCAATCTCCAACTTTTCAAGCGCTACTTTCCCATTTTACCGTTGTCTAAAAGGGGTTTACGCCTTCTACATTCAATTGGACATTAGGAGCATAAAACACTGTCTAACGTTAAATTCAGATCTGAAATCAGTCCATTTAAACACACCCTTCACACTGTAAAAAAACAAAAATAGAACTAAAATCAAGACATACCAATAACAAATTGAAAATATGAAGCTGAAACTAATACAGATGTATTTGAAGAGTGTGGATCTCACGATGAGCAAGTTTTATGCATAAAATATGACGCGAGCAATATTCTGCGAGCGACACGGCAATATCATCGATATTGCTCCAAGCATCAAGTGAACTTTGAGAGCACCTTATCAAATTTGCAATGTGATTTTGAAAAGCACGTAAAATCTACCTTTGTTATCTAGAGGAAATTTCCATTTTTTAAATGAATATAGCTGTTATAAACATTGTTGCAGGCCTTGCATTTAAATGTACTGTGCAAACGTTTAACACAAGGCATTAATTGCATCTTGATTGGGTAATGGTTACTGTTAAAATTAACATATTTAAGGAGGAAGGATATCTCGTTCCACGCGCTCGGCGGTTAGGCGACCAGGGTCAAGTTGCGAAATGTCCACAAGGTGCGGGACGACTCGTGAATTGAGATTACTGCAGCTACAACGAGCAAGGTTAGAGTCACTACGCTAACACTTGACAGTGGGCGCTGGGCACTTCCATCATTAGGTATGAGATAACAACTTGAGATTCTGCTTTGTTTTTTCTGCGGAACTGTTTTGCATCGTTTAAGTTTTTCACCATTAGCGTTTGAGCGCCACCTGCCACCTCACTGACATTAAAAAACTTAGTTTGTTACAAAGTATAGTCATTACCGCAAAGGAATATAATACGCGGTACTTGAACAAACATATTATTATGCAGTTGCGTCGGTCGTAACCGCAATCGAACATAACGCCTTTATTGCCATTGATGGGTTCATAACGCGGTCATTGTCGTGACATCAATTAACTGCCATGAATTGGTCGGTTCGCTTCGGAAGCGATATTTTTTCTGGAAAATAAAACGCGTGAAAATTAATGGGCTATCCGGTAGGACTCGACGCGTCGACATTGGGAACGCCCATAACACTGGCTTTTAAATCAAACTTTACATTCAATTCCCAAAATCTATCACAATTTGAGAGGCTTCGATTAATCGATCAAGTTAATTAGAGTTAAAAATTGTATTCTATTTCGTTGTTAAAATGGGGTTTAAGTTTATTATATTTAATAAAGACCGAATTAAAATTATGATTGGTACTACAGTTGTTTAGAGCTTCCCATGGCTTATTTCTAGAAGGCGTCCAACCAAACGCATAGCAAGATGAATTGAGCAGAGGCTTTCTCCATCAGTTGGCGGCAAGGATCTAAGATTCTGGGGGCGATTAATCACAGGGGAGGACGCCAGATAAGCGCCGGGAGGGCCCGGGAGGGACGCGACCGCAGCCACAGCTGATCGCTCGCTGCGACCTATGATTAACGCTACCGCTACCATACAATGGACTTTACTGGAGCAAACGAAAACGAAATTACAACTCAATTCGAAGCTACGTTTATTACATATAATATACTGCATTCTAAACTGTATAGGAGTTGTTTACAGATTACCTGTCATCATCATGTCATGAATATCTATCATAGCAATCATATCCCAAATAAAAAATATATTTGGATAAAAAACTCATTATCCCTTGATTTTTTTAGCGGGCACTTTTAAAAAGGTTATTGGCACGTGTCTCGCAGCGACTCTTAGCGGGGGATATTTTTTTCAAGATAACATGCCACTTGACATTCAAGATCTTGCTAAGGATCCGGACACTCAATGGCTCTCTAGCCAGGACAAGTGTTCCCTGGGTTCTTGTTGCAAGCCGAAACGCTCCGCCGACCTTCTGTGTACACTTTGGTCAGACGCTGCGCGCGCATTGCGATCAATATCTGCGACCGACCGCCGCTGCGCCGAGTTCGCACCACGCGCTCTCAAAATTCGTGGACGTGGTCCTACTTCTTACGATGCAACCTTTCAACAAACTTGTTTTAAGACATCATCGTTCATCGCTATTTGAAAATAATGCACTATAATAAAAAATACCTCATAACACCGCTTCTTCGGCAGGCAAAACAATATTGAAAACTTTATTTACGACTAGTCGAAAAGTTTGACGATATCGCCGAACCCATACATATGCGTGTTTTGCTCGAACCTCCCGTTAACAGATGTTTAGTTCGGGTGCGGGACAACTCGATGACACAGCAAGAATTCAATTTAAATTCGTTTTTTATTTTTATTTGAGCGGTTAATTAAACTCGCACACATACAAGTGACTTAGAAGACTGAATATATTGTTTTTTAGAATCTGTAATTCTGCACACAAGGTACCTTTTCAAATACCTACTACATTCAAGTGTTAGTAGTCCCGAGTCGCAAATAAATCGCAACCATATCAACCCGTTTAAAATCACGGAGTAGCGAAATGGCTTGAAGTGGCATTTAAGCTTAGTCGATGTTACCCAAATTAGTTTACCTGGAAATAGTTACCTACCTGTAAAGCCAATTTGTTTTCTAGGTTCTTTGCTAAAACACCACGTTCCTCTAGTTAACTTACTATAGTACGTTTCAAAGTGTTTTTACCGATGCCAGGAAGCAGTTCGGTTTCCAAGCTTCGGTCGGTGGCTTTCGATAAAAAAATCTCGACAAAAACCAGTCCCACTCACCTTGTGTATTTCCAATAGCACCTGGCCCGTATATTCCTTTCAATACTTTTCATTTGGTAAAGCTTTGACAAGAGAAACGTTTCTGATTTCATTTAAGGGTCGCAACTAAATGAAGTTTCAAACGCTCAAAGTGAGAATGTTTATTTTGTCTTCTAATACTCGTAAAAAATTTACCTTGAAATTCAAAAAATGAACTATCTATTTGATAAAAGAAAGTCGAATAAAATACACAAAGGCACTTCTAGCACATAACTTAAGGGAACTGAGTTAACTAAATGGTATTACGAGGGCTGCCTTTTAAGTTGTGTCGTTTGAAATAAGTATAGACAATTTAATAGATTATTACCATTTATTGTTTTTCAAAGAATTCGCCGCGATATTTAATACACTTTTGCATGCGTTAAGGTCCAAAAGTGATAACCCGTTCAAACCAGTTTTTAAAACATTTATTCCACTCCGAAGTGGGGGTAGTCAAAATGGCCGATTTGTATGCGTCAACAGCTTCTTCGGGTGAGCTGAAACGTTGACCACGAAGACTTTGCTTAATTTTGGGGAACGTAAAAAAATCGTTAGGGCTTAAGTCAGGACTGTAAGGCGGGTGATCTAAAATTTCCACGTTTTGGGTGTTCAAAAACATCTTTGTCTGGCGGGCGGTGTGCGAACTTGCATTGTCATGGTGCAGTATCATACGACGTTCCGAGTTGTTTTTTCGAAATTCGGTGATGACTTGTGGCAAACAAACAGTGGTATACCAGTCGGCGGTAACCGTCTTGCGATCTTCTAGTACAATAGTGGCGACGTGACCACCCTTTGCCACAAACGAGGCAACCATTTTTTTTGAAGTGCTCCGAGAGCGTATGACTTTGGTCGGTTTTGGCTCGTCCTGGAAGACCCAGACAGTTGACTGCTGTTTTGAATCTGGATCGTAAGCATATATCCAAGACTCGTCACCACTAACCACATCATAAACATGTTTTGACTCTCCTCGGCTGAATCGCTTCAGAGTTTTGCGACACCAACTTACACGGGCTGTTTTTTGGTCGTCGCTAAGCAAATGTGGTATCCAACGAGAGATCAACTTTTTTACAACAAGTTCTTCGTGCAGGATTTTTTGGACAGTGGTCCCTGAAATGCCCACGGATGCCTCTATTTCACGGTATGTCACATGACGATCTTCGAGTATTAGCTGCCGCACGGCTTCGATATTCTCTTGCGTCATGGCGGTTTTTGGACGACCTTCACGAAGCTTATCACTGAGGCTAGAGTGCCCACGTAAAAATTCTAAGTACCAGCGTTCTACAGTCCTAAGACACGGTGCTGCATCACCAAACACAGATGTGATCTCCTCAAAGCACTGAAGTCGCGATAATCCCCTTTTAAAGTTGTAGAAAATTACCGCACGCAAATTTTCCTTAGACATTTCCATTTTTACAACCGACTTGTCACCTTTGAATAGACGCTGTAATAAAACTATTCGACCAATTTGAAAACATTCTTTTGTTTTCGAGTTCTAAATTCAAAAGGATGAAAATGCCATATGTTTTTTTTTAAATAATCGCGGGAGGTTGGCAAACGACACAACTTAAAAGGCAGCCCTCGTATAAGAGACGTGAATGAAAAAGCTCACATTGATATTACACGCGATTAACTTTTCTTTCGAGTCCAATTAAACGAAGTCGTCGATTCATCGGTAAATGGAGCAGTTTACTTGCAGGAAAGCAATGAAAACGTAGTTTGTTAGGAATAAATGGTTTTTTATGGTGATAGAGTTGAAATGTGTAGTATAAAAACATTTTTAAAGTTATGTTAGTGACAATTAACTGTTTTGTAAGAGAATTTGACTGACTCCTTGGTCCAGTGTACAGTGCCATGTATTGTAGTTTCGAATGCCGATGGTGCACGTATGGACGGCTAGAATCTAGAAAGGTCTAGATTGATGTGTTTAGTGTCAGTGCTCAGTGATATCGATAATCCAACATTGAAATTGTATATGCATAAATAAGGACTGCATACATGAATTAATTGATTCGGAGAAGAGACGCCTAACTTTCAATAGCCGAAATTAATTAAATTGCTCACACAGTTCACAGCGTAGTCGCTTCGAAATTCTCCACATACTTAAAAAGTTAATGGTTTCATTCCCGTTAAAAGCGCTGAAATTTAATCAACGAAGTAGCTATGTCGTTTTATATAGTTGCAGTCACAGATAAATAATTGTTCATCTCAACATTTTATAATCGCTTTGCGAATCGGAAAATCGCTAAACACTGGCAGAAGTTGGGAAAAATGCCAGAACAAATTTTACGAAACTTATCTCTCCGGCATTAAGTTCGGGAATGCTCACAATATTGTAGGGAGAATTTGAATATTGTAAAAAGCTAATGCATATAGTAGGTATACAAGTACACTAAATTATTTAATACAAAGCAGCATGTTACGTTACCGCAGCCGCTGACCACGGCTGCGTGTTTGTGAAGCGCTTACCGTACCTATGGCCTGCTTGCAAACGAAAATCCTATTAGCTGTGTCCGGCCTATAATGTTTCCCTTCTATACACAAATATGATAGCCAATATAATTTAAACGCCGGTATATTTAAAGTCTTTTACAAGCTGAACTGAAGTATGCTCAAGTTATAGATGCGCCTTATATATTATGAAGGCTCTGGAGCAGCGCAAAATAGGCCTCAGGAAGCGACAATAGAGAACTGTTCCCCCAGCGACACAATGACGGAGTGGGTGGGCGACGTGCAAGGATCACTGAACGCTATTGTGAATCTTCAGGTACTGAATTGAATGACTGTCTTCGTAGGTACCTTATTCAAATTCCGCAAATGTAAAATAGTACAGAAAGAAACCCTGATTTTCGTAACCGACACAAGTTCAATAGAAAGAAGATATACCCTTATTATGGTGTAAAAGATGCTGGTTTGTTAACGCGAGAAAAACGTGCCCGCTTTTATCTAGGGTCTCATTAATTTAACGATCCGGGCGGTGTAGGGAAAGCCTAATCTCCATCGAAAAGACTAATCGCCGTGTATTAGACAATCTTTCCAGTGGTATTCGAGACGGGTCGGTTTTTGTGAGTAAATGCTATTTCGTGATTTAAAACGGTCTCTAAGCTGGAGAGCTGTGCGTTGCATTACTGCGACTGTCAGCGCACACGTGTTGTCGTAGTTAAATATAACCAGCGGTTCAACGCACTACGGGGGGCGTGCCGCGTCCGGCTAACCTACAACTACATCGATGCTAAATTATATCGTTAGACAAGACATAAATCCCACTCGATCTACGCTTTCGGAGCAACTATTCACATGCTACAAAGGTGCATGATAGTATTCAGTGTCACTTCTGTATCATTCAATTGGTTGGAAGATATCTAGCTAACCGCGGACTGTCTATTTTGGCAGCGAGAAGCAAATGGTGAATAGCTGCAATATTATTGCGGTCTGAACGTTAATGGAGTCTGCGCTTCCGTCATATAAACGGACCGGGCGAATCAATCATAAACAAATCTACGGTCTGACACCCGACTCGTTACAGCGGCTAGAATTTCGCAAATGGCTCTGTTCTATTTGCCCAGTAGACGTGTTAATTTTACGACATGCCCATGATCCGCGTTACACGTTCTCAACTGGAGAACAAAGGTCGGTGATGTTATTATCGCATGCCCGCAGGCAAGGTAAGAACTAAACAATGATCTTGTTACGTAATGTTTCCGCGGCTAGGTACATACCCTTCTATTTAAAACTACATAGACCATGAACGCCTAAGCGATGTCTTCTGGTAATTAATACACGATGTTAGTCTAGACCGCTAACATCTATTAGGAACTTCAAATAGATGTTTCCAGGAAAATTAAAAGTTTTTAACAATGAGTCGACAACATTTATCTTCAAGAAACTAAAGGAACAAGAAACTTGAACATAACGAGGTAACACTGTCACGATAGTCGCTATTGCGAAACGCTGTTCAATGTCCGGTTGGTATCCCGCAGAACATTTCTTCGCAACCGCTTGCACTCGAGCTGAGATGCTGCAACAGAATAGTTACCCAATTTACGGAAGAGTGAGCAACTAGCCACGCGGCTGATAAAGGCAATCACTTTAAATTGATTCAGTTTCTTTTTTATATTAAGTTGTAGGTACTTACTGACGATTTGTTCCGAGTGGGCTCAATTACTTTCGCAGTTTTGAAGAACCAATTTTGTTAATTAAGAAACGTTCGTGAGCCACGGTTGTTATATCCGGTACCCGCCTGCAATAAAGTTTTAATATAAACGGACCTAAATTTGTTTAGGATAACATTTTATAGCAATAGTGTAGAGTAGAATTAGGTAAGTTTGGAAGAATTCTTAAAGTACCGAATTATTTGAAGCTAGCTCGATTTATGCGGTTGCTCATAAGACGTGGCGTGTGAATAACCGCGTGTTTTTTAGGCGTGCCCACATCGGCATAAAGACAAAGAGGTTCGCACGGCCTTGCAGGCGTGTGCCATGCTGACGAGGCTGACGAACGCGGAAACGCCGAACGACTGCCGCCTACGAGCTTTACGAATTAACTAGCCCCACGATGCCACTCGGATTAGATTGTTCTTGTTCCCAACCGAGTAGTTACTCAGAGTAGCTGAACCTTGGTGTTCTCGTCATATTTAACCGTATGATATAAAGAAACTGTTAATTGTTAATAAGCGGCCCTTTGATTCAAATAGCGAATTAACATCCACAAAGCTGTTTTAATGATATCTTTACTGCTGTGCTTGTTTCGTGTGTAAAGAATACTTTTTATTAAAGTTTATCCAGTCGAGTGTCCAGCACCTGGTACGATATGTAGGCAATAAATTTGATAGCGTGTCCTCATTCAATTCCTAAACATAACGTAACAATGTTAAAACATTAGAAACTTTATAAGGTAACATTTTAGCCGATGTAGTCACCGCATTTTAGTGTTATCCCTCATTGTGGTTTAGTCTGGCTGGGCATGGGCAGTCTAGTTTACCCTTGTTAGAAAGTTACTAAACAACATTTAACGAATTCATTTCTAGAAATTTAATGTAAGTAAGCCCATTTACTTTTTCATACGTATTTAATATTTTCCAAAGAGTACGAGTTATCTTTAAATTTTGCAGCAGTTGCTATGAAATAAAGTGCAATGCTCCGTATAAACCGCGCCAGGCTTCTTTCTTAGGCCATTAAAGAATGTTTGTGGATATAGCAAAGGCGTAAACACTGTCAGCCAGCCAACCCCGATGCTTTCACGAAACGTATCTACAAATAGATAAAGAGCACCCCACATAAACTATGAAACACTGTCACGGCGTTTTTAGCTAAAAGGAGCTGCAGTTGCAACAAAATCGCCGTCATATCTATTGTGTGATGCATAAATCAACTTCGGAAGTAAGTAACTATCGGAGTGAAGACAATGACAGTTAAGTAAACAAGTCCACGATAAGTAAGCATTCCATAAATACGCTAACTAGAATATCACACTGCAAATTGACTGATGGCGATAAACTACTCGTCGTTAGGAACGTTTTATACAGAGTATATGTTCTCTTTTTACACGACTGCGAGGCCAACAAGGTTAATATTTTTGGCGTTAACATACGAAGGTATGCTACATTCTATGTTTTCTTGTAAGAAATTAAGAAACAAATTTTGCCTTTGCAGCGAGCGTGAGTGCTTTTAAAAATCAATTTCGACAGAAAATCTAAGAACGTAAACCATAGATAGTAGAGTATACGTTTTGTTGGTCAAAGTGTAAAAGAGCGGACGCGGGCATAGTGGCGTGCGGAGTGGCTCTCGTGGCTCTCCCGGCTCTCGCGGCCGCCACACATGTTTACAAGCTACGGCACCGGTACACTGAACTCGGCCAGATAAAGTGTTGCCGCTTCGAGGAAACGGGACAAGCCGACGCTCCTTTGGGCGCGCTAATGGAACCGTGAAGCGCGTTAGTGTATTTAAAACCAGTTCATTGACTAAAATTAGAGTGAATTTAGACAAATAGACAAAGGAAAAGTCACGATTTTTTTGCATTTCTAATCTGATAAACAAGATGGTCCGGAAAATTAATAAGCAAGGATCTTTCACTTTAAGCACTCTGGTTTGATAACTCGCAACAAGGGCGAAATAAAGGTATGAAAATAATGAAATATTAAATTTTCCGAGCGATTACCCGCTTCGAACTTGAAAGATTATTCTCGCAACAGGGACTACCGAGTTCAATGAAGGTTTAGAAATTATCTACCCAATTCTTTACGGCCATTTTGATACGGATAGATTTTTCTAATTATACAATATATGAATTTCAGTATTTAGTGTGGCCTCTAGAAACGTTCTAAGTACGTGACAATCTGAAATTAGCCCAAGGGCTAAGCCGTTAAATGACACAAACAGATTCTCAAGTACAAAGATGACATTCGTTTACATATAAGGCATGTTCTAAAGGTCAAGTACCGACCTAGAAAATTTATATACTAACATTATGCAAAGTAATTATAAGTCGACACGGTGGAAGGCGATATGTAAATGAATAGTTTACTTATAAAACAACTGCAGTAGAACAAACAGCGACTTAATTAAATGTGTCTTATAAAACTTTAAGAACTGTGGCTGTCACTATCGATAAATCAATATTTTCCTAGATAGGTACAGCAACAATTTCGCAACGTAAACCGCCCAGATAAAACAGACTGCAATAACTGTATATTCGGGCAAAGTGTGATGAACAGCAGTAAAGTCTGTGCAGTGGCTACATTTTAGTTGCTGAACAAAAATGCCATATTCCCTCTAGTTAGTTATATAGGGTGTTGTCGACTCCGGGCAAGTCCTCGGGGAGGGGAGATAGATTGCCATTGTAGAACACACTTCGCAGCACAAACTTACGGCTTCTATTATTTGTCAGGGCAAAGTGAGATTTTCGGAAACTTCGAATTTACTTCGCCCAAATTTGATACATTCATATTTAGGTACTTACTTTAAACCTATCTAACCGCCGCTCTCAGATACATTTTAGAGAGAATTAACTCATTCCTTTATCAAACGTGTGCATAAAAATCGTTACTAACGAACGACTAAATCGTCATTAACCGACTCTGATTGCAGCCATTAGTCTATTAAATCTAATGCAAAAGCAAGCAAAGGCGAACTTAAAGTTGAACATAATCTACATTCAAATTCTACGTGACCTTGTAGGCGCATCGCTCTTAAACGACGACGTGGAATAATTAAGACCTCTTGATATTTATGAGCGAGTTCCTATCAAAGAGATAATTTTATTTCCTTATATATACTCGACGATAAAAGCCCAATTACACTTCAAATCTATAAGGTTTATCATTATGATCGTATTCAGTCTAGTAAACGGCTAGAAGTGGTTTACGCTGATCTAGTTTCAAATGTGTGTAAGTAATTGATGTTTATAATAAATAGTATGGGAATTAAACGTACTCAGCTACGATCGGCAATTGAGAGACGCGATTATTATAAGATATACGTTATTCTGAGAACGGCGCACTGGTGTACCTCAATCGATTGTTCAAATGATGAACGTGGGATTTACGTCTGAATAACCCTCTGAACGTTGATTTACGTGACGTTATCGTAACTCCAGTATGGATTGCCACCAACATGGCATCTCCGATTTCGCCGTGAGCGCGAACGAAAACGACGCGGGTGGTACGCCCTTCTGAATATAAACGTCTCGTAAACGTTACACGACTACTTCTCCAACGCTATGACTACATCAGCCTTTATTTCAGCGCAGTTGAAACGAAATGGTCCAATAGAAATATTATTATAGCCTGCAATTGAATATTTATACGAATAACTCATATAAAACGTCAGCTTCAGACATAAAACACCGAAGTGGAAAGGATACAAATAGCTTATTTAATATTTTCAACGGCAAAACATTTGACAAATTATTGGTTTATTGTTGATGGCTTGTGATACATTAAATAACAACGACATAATTGTTATTAAACAATAACTCGTCATAACACTCGGCAACGGAATTACGGTAGCGTGAGTCGCGTCAATAATGCCAAAATTATAACAATGAATCGGATCTACAAATAGGTATTTTGTTTAAATACGCGCAAATTGCAACTGCATAATTAATTTGCAGCGAACGCGTTTGAACAAAACCAGTCGAACGACGATCCGACCTTTTATGACACTAGTAGATAAGGAACTGCGTCGTTACTATAATTGTAGTTGTAACCAATTATTAAATAATAACATAAACGTTTCGCGATACACGTAATTTCGTACAAGCCTAATCGCGTTGACGGAATTTAATTTCGTAAACCGTAATACTGCGAAACCAAGGGACCGCAGCGCTATCGCCGATATAAGCTACCCAAAGTAGGCCAATGTTGATTCTAAATTGAAGTTAATTGATGCTACACTTTTAGGGTTTCAGTGTTTATTGCTTGCGTAAGTACAGTCGAACCAAGCTATAACTTGGTGGAACTTATACAACTTTCCTGAATTATTTAGTCGGGTGTTAGGCATTTTTTCAAGGTAATTTTACAAGGATTCAGGACTTCAACTTTATTTATTTGTAATTAGTACATAAAACAAAAGATTATGTAATAATTCATATGACGTCTCTGTATCGTTAAGATAAGGCTTAATGACAATCATATAAACACTACTACAGGGTAGTGATTCTCTCAACAACGACGATCGGCCGGAAGAACAAGTGAATCTCCAAGCGGCGAGTTTAAGTAGTCCCGTCGTCAGTGCGAACAAAACATATTTTAGCGCGTGCATTTTCAAATTAGCAGCATCGTTTCTGCCGATGGATGTAACGTATAAGGTTGTTTAATTGAAAATGCACGCGCTAAAATGTGTTTTGTTCGCTCTGATGGGACTACTTAAACTCACCGCTGCGATTTCGCTCGTTCATCCGACCGGCCGTTGTTTTTGAGAGAATAACACCCCATAACATAGTCGTTTTTGTTTGTGTAAGACTCTTTAATTTTCTTTAACATGGCTCGAGGCACAGCTGGGAGGGGTTATTGATTTAATATTACCCGGCGATTATCCGTCTTCGTAAATTATTAAAATGTTTTGATGAAATCTCCGAGTTAATGGATTCTTGATTTTTGCTTTAATATTGAGAAGTACAAGGCGAGAAATTTGGAAAAGAAGGAAAACGGAAAATATGGAATGGACGAATGGACAGGAAAGACGTCTCGTAGAGGGGAGGCCACAAATGAGAAAGTCGATAGTGTTCCGCGATCTGGATCACACTTGCCATAACCATAACGCCTATGTGTTTGTTCTTAGGATATATTAGATCATATTTCCTTGCCACTGTTAAACGTAATAACACGATTAGAAACCAAATCCTCGATAGTATAAGATTTCAAACATCACTCCTTTTTCGCATATTTTTGATTGAATCTTTGAAACTGTATGCTATAGCTTTTTTGTTAGCTTTAATTTACTTCCTACTACAATACAATCGTATCTACAATTCAAAGTTAAAAACTAAACTTATTTTAATTAAAATAAAACTAAGCTACTGAAAAATTAAAGATTAAAATAAAAATCACCACTACAAAAAGAATACCCCCTCTAGCAGGTCCGCGCGCGGCATAGTCCCTATAACACTGGCTGCATTACCTCTCTGGATAGCTAGCCCAATCCTTTGGCAGAGGTAAGAACCAGCTATAGCTTAAAGCTTTACCGATGATTTTCGATTCAGTAGTTGCATATTTATAATTTCTCAATCCGGGTAAACCATTATTTTTGTACATGTTGTATGTAGGTTTAAAGTGAACAGTAATTATTTGAATTCGACGCTGCCAACAAGGCACACTCAAAATATCTTCATCTCACATACTTCGGGCGGAAGCATATAAAGCCACCCCTTTTAATATTTGTGAGGATGAGGCAGCATATGTGGCCTTAAGGTGGATTTAAGAAAAATCTATTTATAGAAAATAAATTTGGTTCTTTTTTGGTTGTTTGACGGTGTTACAGTCTGTTCCTCATGTTTTTATCTAGATTTGGATATAGGTATTACGAGATAGTTCTTGGTCATTCATCAGATCCGGTCTCGGCCCTCAATCAATTGGTATGGGGACAGGGGAATTAAACCGTCAGCGTTGTGATGCATACTCATTAAGCCCTGAAATACTCCTAAGAGCAATTAGATAAAGTCTACCATAAAAAAGGATGCCAGAAAAAATGCATGCATGAATATGTATATATAATCTTTAAAAAGTACGAGTGACAAGAAAATTAAGTGTTAGTTAACGATGAACCGCATTAGGGTAATTACCTGGTTAGGTCAAGAGCAGCTGGCATTCCAGCCTGCAAGAACCACCACGGCGGCAGTGGTGTGCACATCCGCTGCGGCTCAGGGCATGCACGGCTTACTCCGCCTGCTCCTGCACCCGTTGCACAATATCCCCCGAACCCACATTCACCACACACACTCCGACGCCTGCGACGACAATGTCAACGCAGTGTCATGGTTCAGCGCGTCGTAATTGACCTGAATACAGATAACGGTGACGCAAACCGTGTGGAAACTTAGACGAACGCCCGCAACAGCCTCGGAGATAAAGCGCAAATTTCCGGCTCGCGAATCGAGAAAAAATTAATTGTCCCCAAGTAGTGTAATTAAACGGTCGAGGAAGCAGATAAAGTAGGAAACGATCGAAATGTCTATCGGATACGAGTGACGAAAGCGAACGAACGAGCTACGAGCGAAGTAATAAAAATATTAAAGCAATATAAAGGCCGAATCGAGAGACTGGATTTTTCAAAACTTTAGGGGAGTCAATAATTAGAGGGAGCGAATAACTGAGAGAAGTGAATAAGGGTTGTTATGCCAGTAAAGTTGGGGTCGATAAACTTTAGAATAAAATGGAAACAGTTGATATTTTTACCAATTAGGGTAATGTACACGTTTTAAGCAGTAGGCGGTTGCGAGCGAATGTAAATTAGAACGGTTGTAATACGTTGAGGTTAGGATCGCGAGTTCGTTGAGCGTGTTGGTGCGCGAGGCGTACGGCCGGTGCGTCGCTCGGCGGCGGACTGGCGCGCTCGCGGCGCCCCGCGCGCCACGTGCCGCCCTACGATAACGCGCCCTGCCGCCGACATCCTCGCCGCGGCTCCACCGCTCTACCGCTCTACCGCTCCACCGCTCCACCGACTGTCGAGACGACACAATCTGACTAAATCCATCATGACATGAAAGGCTCCCGCGACAACCCCAGTATGATACTTCTCTCTAACAAAATAATAACTTCCGACGAATATAGAACGAGTATTATGTTTGCAACATAAGTGAAATTCGCTACAATGAATCACGAATAAATGACGAACATCTAAATAGTGTTAATATAATTATATCATAGTTTAATGGTCGAATAATTGCTCCTATTAGCGCGCTTAAATTGTTAATTAACCAGTTTTTCTTGTAAAACTTTCCTGTGTTTCTTTAAAATATCAATCAAGCATACTATATTAATAAGTCGAATACCTGCCACACACACTTTGGTTCCCATTGAATCATGAATCCTTAGTATGTGTCACTGCGTTTTACGGTGTCCGGTTCCTAAAATACGTGACTTACTCACCGCGTCCTTTTTAGATCGCTTCAAAATACCTACCTAGCTATATGTTTTAAAAGTACTGACTGTGGATGTTGCGTTTTTTGAAGAACGAAAGAGTAAGGAAGAATTTATTATAACATTCATTAAAGAACACTGGCATTGTGAATGCATTATATTATATCCCTCGAAAATGGCTTGATTTAGCATATCGTAAAACAATGAACCATTAGTTCCTTAAAATTCTTAGTAATGTGACTTGATATCTATTGTTCATTGACATCCATTGTTATTAAAAACCAATGATAAATACCTACGGGACGGGACGTTACCAAATTCTTCAGAATTAGGAAAACTATTTAGCGCCCAAAAACTTGAGTAAAAAGTAAATAAAATTAGTGAATGTACTGTACAAAATATATAATTGAAAACATTGTTTGTTTTTAAGATCTTAAGATCGGGTGGCCGTCTGGTTGCATAACAACTATTGTCACAATTTCGATTGTCATAACACATTAGCATTACGCATAAAGTTGATGCTCATATTATTTTTTTGGCATAAATTGTACTATGGCATAATTGTTCCCTGTCATAATTATACGGAGTCATAATTGGTTTAACCATAATGTACAATGTCATACATTTATTTAGTCATAATATTGATAGTCATAATTATTTTTAGTAATAATTGTAAATGTCATTATTACTGTGTTGCCACCTTATTTTAATGATGTTTTTCTCTGTTCTGTTTTTTTATTGTGTTCGTCGAATAAATGTTTCTATTTCTATTTATTTTATATATCAAGCCATAATATCGGATCGCGGATAGGTTAGGGTTAATTTTTTTTATAAGAGAGCAGAGAAGCTTGCTAATGCGTTTTACAGTTTATGCGTTTCAACAGTATAGTTAAATTCTTATATATGAGCAACCACTTCATGACCATAATAAATAATTTTATGCGCATCAAATTTATGCGCGTTACATAATATGTTCTTAAACATTATGATTAAAAACGTTATGCGCATAAATATATGACTATTTACAGTTATGCGTAATGATGAGTATGAATTATCCACGTATGCCTATAAAAAATATAACTTCAAACTTTATGCAAACCGACCCCTACCCCTTAAGATCATTTTAAACCCTAGCAACAAATAAAATAAATAATACATCACGATGCAGCAAATGCCTTTCATGTAATCATCTTCAACTACTTCCCATCGTTTCTGTCGCTCTCCAGGTTTTATGGTTACGAGTACCCGTTTACCCTATCCTTGGAAAAACATTGGCAATTAATTTGCATGATACGTAGTCCGTAAAAAATATTCACTATCTTATGTCAGTATAAAGACGATATCTACATTTAATCAAAGTATTTCTACAAAAAGTATAGTTATCATTAACAGAAATAGACAGCCATCCTAATGAAGGCAGTCGTGATGGTTCGGGAGCTAAATTAGTTTATTTTGTTATTTTTTTTTTATTTTTTTTAGTTTTGTTAGTTAAGACCCGCAGCACGTACATACGACTTTGCCCTTAAACTATTCGATATCCGATGTCATGGAATCAAACCATTTCGCTGCTGGTGATGGAGTACCGGCGGAATTCATTCATCACTTAAATGAAAAAGAAAAGGTAGCAGGCATATTCCTTGATTTGAGTTCAGCCTTTGACACTGTCAATCATGATATTTTGCTTGCAAAGATGGAACATTACGGAGTTAGGGGCAAAGTATTGAGTTTCTTTCGTTCGTATCTTACCAACAGGAAGCAATCAGTTGA
Source organism: Acleris laterana (assembly GCA_963966035.1). Lineage (NCBI taxonomy): Eukaryota > Metazoa > Arthropoda > Insecta > Lepidoptera > Tortricidae > Acleris > Acleris laterana. The sequence continues at coordinate 11,613,646 of OZ014451.1, forward strand.
AGTTAAATGGTTGCAAGACGGCAACATAAAATCACACAATTCTAAATTGGCTAGCGTAAAGAGTGGAGTCCCCCAGGGCTCTATATTGGGTCCAATATTCTTCATACTATTTACAAATGACCTGATTAATTATATATCTAATACTGTACCTAATACTCAGTTGGTTGTTTTTGCTGATGACACAAATGCAATTATTTCTGCAGAAAACATGTCACAGCTAAATGCATCTGTCAACGATGCGCTTACAGCGTCACACGAGTGGTTTACGGTTAACGGGTTGTCAGTGGTAAAACAACCGCACTGCTCTTTACAACCACCACCAGGAACAAAGATTCCCTACAAATATCTCTCAACGGCGCCAAGATACAACAAGCAGAATGTGTAAAATTTCTTGGCATCCACATTGACTCTAACCTAAACTGGAAAAACGAATTAAGTGCAGTTGTTGGTGCTATCAGTTCAGCATGTTATGCGCTCAGAAGTCTGCGGGATGAGATAAAACTGAGCCAATTAAAAATGGTATACTACGCTCTAGTGGAATCCAAACTGAGATATATAGCATAAAATTTTGGGGAAATAGCTACAAGTATAACGTGCAATCAGCTTTTGTTGCCCAAAAAAGAGCCATACGAATCATGGCTAGAATACCGCAATGGATATCTTGTCGGGACTATTTTTCCAAATTCGAAATCCTAACTATGCCATGCCTTTATATTTTGGTGGTGCTGGTAGATTTGCTCAAGCACATCAACAAAACAGAAACGCCCGATGAAAGGAAAAAGCGTCTAGCAACAAGAAGAAAGGACTTGCCGCCGTCAATCACGCCTAGGTTACAAGTAGTACGACATTTCGCGGGGTTCCAGGCCATAGTTCTTTTTAATAGTTTGCCGGTCGAAATGAAATCGCTCGAAAATAGCTGCACATTTAAACCTAAATTAAAGGCATTCTTGCTCAAGGAGTGTTTTTATTCTATTGAGGAATTTAATGCATATAAAGCTTAGTTAAATGGCTTACTTTATTTTCTTAGTTATCAATTATTATAGGTATGTGACATGATTATTCAATGTTTATTTTAATTTCTTATTTATTCGACACTGATAATATTTTAATGTCCAGACTTAATATCTACTTCATTCAATTTTTAAATTATGTATTAGATTGTTATGTATACCTATGTAAACATTAGTTTTTTTAAGAATACTATGTTCAAACACAATTAATGAATTGTTTATGAAATAAATGAAAAATAAATGAAAAAAAATTGCACATGCAAACTTTTTCAATTTCAAACTCTACAATTTTATATATATGAGCATTTTTAACGTAAGTAGATACGGAATAAACGATTAAATCAGCAATCAATTTAGAATTGATGTGTTCGCATAACTGCATGGACTGTATTTCTACTAATGATTCCTATTAATTACAAGATGCTCCGAAATGAAGGCGACCCGATAAATTTCTCTATTACTGATTGTTTGTAGGCAGCAAAAAGCTGATAAATGTTCGGCCCTCTGTCTTTGCTGATTTCAAGAATTTCGCCACAATGTAACATTACATCACACAAGGAATAAAGTCATCATTGTCATTTGTAGAAAATATAGAAGCAATTATATCTTTAGTAATTTAGCTATTTACTCGTCGCTTGATAGTAATTTGAACCAATTAAACCAGTATCGCGGGAACGCCCAGAGTAAGCCAAGGCTGAGATGCTAAACCGATCGTGTTACACGGTAAACCGTTGAAATGAATGCCTTAGAGTCAACCGTGGAAAAGAAAATTTTGTTATCAATCATGACCCTGATGAGTTAATAATTTCCCGTCACGATATTACAACTCAAGTTTTATTAAGGTTATCATGCATTTACAGACAGTCTTCGCAATGAAAACAGACGCTTCTTGTCAGTATAGAGTCGATTACTTCAGACTGATGTTTTAGTGGCAATGAATTTGAATAGTTTAAACATTTGAATGATTAAATCACATTACCCTAGTTAAGACTCCGCAGCACACCATAAAGTAAACGCAAGGTAAAATTCACGAGTGAATGGCTTAGCTGTAATTACGCATGCTTGTGGAGTAGAGGAGGGACACGTCTTTCTGACCTGCGGGGAGACCTTGATGTCACCTTCGCACCCATTCATATTAGCCTAAGAAAAATATGTTTAACTCAAACCGCAGAACGCTTTACTTACAAACTAACTTTAGAGTTTCAAAGGAAACCTTTGTCCCACTCAGATTCGGTCATCGGCGAAACTCTAAAAATAATGCCTCCGACGGAAGGGTTTCTTAATCTTCCTGGAAACAATTTGCAACAAAGTTACTTTCCTTTTCGGATATAATGCAAGGTATGATTTGTGAAAAGGTCTCATTCAACAGTTTCAAACTTCATGTAGATATTCATAACCTCCACGGTTATTTAGCCTTCGAGTCTACTTACGATTTGAGTGTCGCGAGGTAACATTGCGAAAGTTGACAACAGCGTACGTGAGTAGATTTCAGAGGAATCCCATTCTTGGTCTCGCGGCGCTTTGCATTTCAGTTCCCTTTCTTGCTTCAAATGCTACGTTAAACGACTCTGCTGGGAATTCAAGTATTTACGCCACAGATGGTATTCACAGTTATTATGTGCAATCTAACGCTGGTTTAGAGCTCCGTCGGGTCTTAGTTTTCAGCTTATGATTTATTTCTCGACATGTATGCGAATTCTAAGAACGAGGTGGAGGTCTAGCTTGACCCGTTCTGAGATTTAACAAGGTTAAGTTTGGGATTTCGGAGTGAATATTAACTAGATAATATTTAAGAGTAAAGGTTGAATTACTTTACTATAATATATTCCTGGAAACAATTTGCAACAAAGTTACTTTCCTTTTCGGATATAATGCAAGGTATGATTTGTGAAAAGGTCTCATTCAACAGTTTCAAACTTCATGTAGATATTCATAACCTCCACGGTTATTTAGCCTTCGAGTCTACTTACGATTTGAGTGTCGCGAGGTAACATTGCGAAAGTTGACAACAGCGTACGTGAGTAGATTTCAGAGGAATCCCATTCTTGGTCTCGCGGCGCTTTGCATTTCAGTTCCCTTTCTTGCTTCAAATGCTACGTTAAACGACTCTGCTGGGAATTCAAGTATTTACGCCACAGATGGTATTCACAGTTATTATGTGCAATCTAACGCTGGTTTAGAGCTCCGTCGGGTCTTAGTTTTCAGCTTATGATTTATTTCTCGACATGTATGCGAATTCTAAGAACGAGGTGGAGGTCTAGCTTGACCCGTTCTGAGATTTAACAAGGTTAAGTTTGGGATTTCGGAGTGAATATTAACTAGATAATATTTAAGAGTAAAGGTTGAATTACTTTACTATAATATAATGGCCCGCAAAATTAAGTATTATACTTTCAATGAAATTTTCATCAAAAGTGCGATACTTACTTAGTTGGACGGGCCAGTGTACAATATTATCCCTTTACACGACGGGATAAAAAGAGGTCGAATGTTGCACTAAAATGCGAGACGTACTTAAAACAAAGATCGTCTCGAAAACAATGAAAATGCCAAGTTAACACTTGCTTAAGATACATCTAAGCTACGCGTTGTCGTACACAAATACAACATTCGCTAGTCTGGAAACTCGAATTAGAAAGTGTTTCTTCAAACGTCTGTCCTGCGTAAGTTCCATTGTGTAGGATATATTAACAAAGCCCAAGACAAAGCAAGTCCTTACTGTGTAACAAGCTCCGAGCTTAGGTCGGACCATTATGAATCTCAATTAATCTTCGTCAAAACAGTTTGATAGACCCGAAGTCTGTAGGCATCGTGTTGCGGAATCTTACCGAAAACTAACCTTCCGCTCCGTGGCATTGTATCTCGATTTACGTTTTCTTACAAGCAATTCAATGCCAAAGCATTCAGGAGATTGTATTTATTCTACCAAAGAATCTAATCACGTGCTAAAATTATATCCTAAGTGGAATTGATTAATACGAGTTAAGACTTAATCTTTTATGAGATACAACTTCATTTATTCTCCTACATTGTTACAGAGGGATTAGTTATGTAATGAGCGCTCGAGTAAGTCAGTTTCAGTGGTTTGAGTTATAATAACTCATTAATAATAATCAGTACCGCCGGACCAAGTGGAGCTCACACAACTGGCATCGATTGACCGTGAAAACGAAATTATTGTTCAAACAAGTGTTGTTGATTGACGTGTCTGGAATTGTTGAAGTACCGGCTGGTTTTTAGAGGCTTAAAATAGTTCGGTTGCCTTGTTAACAGCCTTTACGGCTTGTACAGACTACATTAGTAATTTAGTCCAGTTGGTTACAACCTACTTGACTATTTTTGTGTTGTTCAGGCACATTTAGTTACTAAAATACTCGTTACTAGACTAAGTGACTTGTACAATAGAATTTACAGACCTTTAAGGAGTAGAAGATTATAATCAAGTGGGAAATGGATGAGTAAATCGGGGGTAACTTATTAAAATTACTCGACTTTGGAACGTAAAATTAGGTTAATTTCAAACAGCAATTTTTCCAGTTTTTGATTCATATCGCAAAAATATAAAGGTATAGATATAAATTATTTATGTTACGATAAAAGAGGAGAACGTTTAGTCAAAAACTATTCATAATATGATGCGTTTTAAGTAGTAACTCTACTTTCATATTTTAACACTTTTCGATCACTTTTGTAAATAAGATAAAAATATTATTAAGTACAAATTTTAATTAACATTGGATACGTCGGTATTTTGTTTTCTATTCCACACATATAGCATTAGTTGTTACTAAAACGTGCCTTTGTGGCAAACAATTTAGGCCCAAAAGGTTTTTTTTAAATTAATTTGTTAAGGAACCCTACACAGCCCGTCCAGGAAAAAAGTCACCTACACAGCTAGTCCAAACTATAAACACCATGTACATAACAGCAACGTGTTTATAACATTATCAACTTATTATTAACGCACGATTCTCCAACGGCAGCGACGTTATGGCTTTCACCATAAAACCTGTGACGAGTGCCAAGCCAACACGAGAGTGGAAGTATAAAGATTAACGACCGTCACTCAGCGAGACAGGATAGTCACCAGCTCGGCCATTTCCGTACACAGGGTGTATAAATAAATACTAGTCGCATTTCTCAGCGAAATATTTCGTTTATTTCAGAAGTGACCAGTGAGAGGCTATTTTAGTTATAGGTTGAATGGCCATATAGACACCTTCAAGGCCTGTAGCGCTCGGGACCAGCTGAGTTGGTGAACCAACGAGCGGTTGAAGGGCGCCGGGTGAATGCCACTGGCCACGAGTTTTTTGCCATCGCCATTCGCCAACGTGATGATGTCTTATCGAAGCCGGATGGACGAGGCTTGATCATTAGTATCATTACATTAGCAATAACCCAACCAGTTCTAAGTGCGTTTCTTGTCATTGTCGTCTTCCATTATCTGCACTAATATTATAGAGTACGAATTTTGTGAGTTTGTATTCATCCGACAGGTAATCTCCGGATTCACGAAACCTATTCGATAAAATCTTTCACCATTTGAAAGGTTTATTATTTCGGATAGACATAGGCTGATTTTATTTTTTTTAAACCGGAGCGAAACCTACGCTATTTTATATTTATTTTGAATAAAAACGTTATTTTTCGTCAATATATGAAGGCGATTTAAACGCCAAAATATTCACCCGTAAACGGTTTTAAAATCGATCCACAAAATGCATCTGCCGTTTTAACCAGGTAATAAAGTATCATCGGTGTGAAAACAAAGTGCGTTACGACCGTATTCTAAGTACTTTCACACCATAGGAATAAGCGACAGAGTTATCTAAGAGAAAAAGAAAATAAAGAAATTCTCGGTAAAAGATAACAAGTTACACCTGCGGGGAACCGGAATAACTAGCTATAACTAGGTAAGAGTAAACCTTTGTTCTTTCTCGTCCGAGTCGGGCCCGACGAAAAATTATCTTTTTACTTTTTTGCTGAGTCGCTCACGGAGCGGAGCGGTCTGCGCCGGTTCAGGTAGACTGCTCAATATAATAATAAGAGCAGCGTTTCTTTAACTCGCGACGTACGCGACTAAAGTGTGGAGCTTACATAATAACTAAGTATTAGATAGAGAAAAACCCCCCATATAAAGGTGAGTGGTGAAACCTTCTTTTAGAGGATCTCTGCAACTGCCCAACTGATTTTCATGACTAAAACACTACACACTCGCTCCGGTTTAAACAAATAAAAAATATGTCCATCTAGAATAGTGTATCTTTTAAATTGTGAAAGAATGTAGGTTCTGCGGTTCCGGAGATTACCAGTCAAGTATATACAAACTCACGTTTGCAGTCTCTTTAAAATATTAGTGATAAAGCAATACTGCAGTACCCTTACCATGAGTTACAATTACCGTACTCGCTGGCGAGTCCAATGCTCTGTTCCTCGTAGACCTCGCAGTATTCTTATAGAGAGCTGAGGGACAGAGCATTGGACTCGCTAGCGAGTACGGTAATTGTAACTCATGTTAAGGGTATAGTACGAGGGCTGCTACTTATGTAACCGGAATAGAAAAAATAAACAAACGTACATGGCTAAATATGGTTTTATTGTTTTTCGAAGTATTCTCCGTGATAATCGATGCACTTTTGCATACGTTGAAACCAATTTATAAAGCACTTTTTCCACTCTGACTGAGGTATCTCCAAAACGTGCTGTCTGAACGCGTCGACGGCATCTTCACGGGTCGAAAATCGTTGACCACGTAATTTATTCTTTACATTTGGAAATAAATAGAAATCATTGGGTGCCAAATCAGGGCTGTAAGGTGGATGACCCGTTAATTCTATATTTTGACCTTCCAAAAATCGAGTCGTTTCACGTGATGTATGACAGCTGGCGTTATCATGGTGCAGAATGATTCTCCGTCGCTGGTTGTTTTTCCGTATTTTTTCAAATACTTCCGGCAAACAAATGGTCGTGTACCACTCCGAATTAACCGTTTTACGATTCTCTAGGGGCACTGTAGCCACATGGCCATTAATACCAAAAAAGCAGGCCACCATTTGCTTCAAGGTGCTTTTTGCACGAGTTACTTTCGTAGGGTTCGGCTCATTTTGAAACACCCACACCGTTGATTGTTGTTTAGTTTCGGGATCATACGCATAGATCCAGGATTCGTCACCTGTGTAGATATTATAAACAGCTTTTGAGTCACCACGGTTATATTTTTTCAACATTTCCTTGCACCATTCGACGCGAGCCTCTTTTTGATCCTTAGTTAAGTTGTGCGGGATCCAACGCGAACAAATTTTTTTCACAGCTAAGTGTTCATGTAATATCTTATTAATGCTCGTCATACATATGCCTATAGTCGCCTCTATCTCGCGATACGTAACATGACGGTCATGCATTATAAGTTTTCGCACAGCTTCAATATTTTGTGGTACAACGACCGATTTCGGGCGACCATCCTTAACTTCGTCCCTGAGCATACTACGTCCACGATTGAACTCACTAAACCAGTGATACACAGTAGTTTTGGATGGAGCTTCATCACCAAAAGTCGAAGTTAGTTGATCTATGCACTGTTGTTGCGTTAAACCACGCCGAAAATCGTAATAAATCATAGCACGAATATTTTCACGAGTGAGTTCCATTCTTGCAGCGAGATTAAAATTTAAACCCGCCAAAAACAAAAGACTAGCGTACATAAGAAAAAAAATATATAGCGGCCAGTATTAAAAAAAGTTCAAATTTTACCATGGAGGTCAGATATAGCGTTTAAAAATGTTGGAATCCTGGATTCCGGTTACCTAAGTAGCAGCCCTCGTAAATGGCAACAACTATCGTATTTCCCAAAAGTTATGGCAAAAAAAAAACATATCGCCTTCAGCGAAATAAACCTAGGTTCTCGAAACATTGCGACTGCGCTAAGTAAAATATGAGGAGGTTACCAAGAATTGCTAGCTACACAGCCTAGCAACAAGGGTCAACAAAGGTATGCAGACCCGAAGATTATACACCGAGATAGTACCTACTGTGACAATCGATACAGTCTGACAAAAGCAAGCTTTACAATCCCCATCGCATGCACATTTTAAGGTTCCGTAACGAAGGGAGCCCATGGGACCCTATTAATATGCCTCTGCTGTCCGTCCATCCGTCTTTAAAGAGCTGTACCTTTTAAACCGTAATAGATAGCAGGTTGTTTTTTTTCAGAATGTGTAATTACAGCAGATTTACTAACAAATGAAAATAATTGATTTAAGTGAAATAATAAAGGCCCCACACAAGAAACGTTTTTTTTAACGTATTTTTATATTTTTGTTGTATCGTAAAAACGGTTAAACATAGAATCGTCAAATTTGATACGATTATATAGTTCATAGTACAAAACCTGAAAAAACAACTACTTAAGTAATTAAAAATGGTCAAATGTTAGTTGGGTCAAAATCTTTTTCGATGCATTGAAATTTGTCCCTGCGGAATGTGACAGAGTGATTGTTTTTGTAGGAAGTAATGTTTTATTTTGTTTGACGATGTTTGCCTATACTTTACTGATTCAAATAAAAAAATATTTAGATTTAAAAAAACATTACTACTCAAAGAGAAGAATTACGACTGTGACAGTGGAGAATTTCAGTGCATAAAAAAGAATTTGACCCAGTTGGTGTTGATTTAATTCGAAATCGAATTCAAATCAGAATATAACATACTTACTTTGCGTCGGTACGGAACCCTCGGTGCGCGGGTCAGACTCGTACTTGACCGATTTTTTATTTATTTTTTGACACGTAAACTCTATGACTCCTTAGGTGTTATTCTCTGTAAAATGGCTTCTTGGTTAACGAGGGAGCAAACTCATACAAGCGACGTTTATGCTATACCTAGTCGAGAATGCACGCCCTAAAATGTTGTCTGTACGCTCTGATAGGACAACTTAATCTCGCCGGTTAATAAGGGTTTACTATCATTTGCAAAAAACGTTTCATAAACTGATCCAATTAACAAACTTACCATTTAGCAAAACGCTTTTTTTCCGAAACTGTAAATATTTCAAGATTTTTATTAAAACCAAGTTCCAGGTTTCAGGTTAGAGAAAATGGTCATGAAACAAATCCTGAAACATTTACAGTTTCGGATCAAAAGCGTTTTGCAAAATGATGTTTGTGAAATGAATGAATCAGTTTGTCAAATGTTGTTTAGCAAGTGATAAGACTTAAAGACCGATCGAAAAAACTATCAACCAGTTTAATACCTCAACGGGAAGTCATATGGAAACAGTGCTCTCATATTCTACGTTGTTTTTACTCTTATTGTCATCGTATTGTTTGTTGTTAATGTGGCCACCTTTACTGTCATGTTATTAAGAGCTAGCATAATTATCGTGGGCCAAACTATAACACACAGAAGCGCATGACGCTAACCCCCATTTGTTTCTGTTTTTTTCAACCCCCTTAAACCGAACAATTTGTCCTCGCGTTTGATATCCATGGACTTATTTCCTTTAAGTTCACGGTGACCGTCTAAAACTGGACAAGGGCGAAATACACATTGTTAAATCAAGGAGTGAAAGCCAATAATTAAGAGTAGAACAATTAAAAAACAAAAACATTAGTTCAAGGACAATCTAGAACAACGTCGCCAAGGCAAGATATCGTAATATCGTATCCGTTGACGTTAACAGCTTTTACTGAAAAGTGAATAAGAGCTACGAATAGATGGACTGAATGTGGAATAGAAGCTCATATATTGCTATTTTGGGCAGTTGAGAAAAAAAGACGTCACAGTCACAGGACCTAAGGCTACGTTTCCACCAGAGTTATGCGAGGCAGTTACGCGGTGTTGCGAGGAAAAATCTACCAATCCAATAGGATTATTTTGTTTCACTCACCTCTCTCGCACTGTAAAGCTGCGTAATTGAGAATGCACGCGCTAAAATGTGTTTTGTACGCTATGATTGAGGGGACTACTTAAACTCGTTGGTTAATTTGAGCAGCGTCGAGTTAACAAGTGATACGATTATGAGAATCACACCCCTGGTGGAAACGCAACCTAAGTCAGAATACGACGGGTTAGTTCTCAGAGTGAAATATTGGTCTGCGGTATTTGAGCACAAAAGATAACAACTAGTCGCTTCAACGAATCCCTTTCTAAGCGGTCAGCACATCTTGCATGTTCTCACATGTCACTCAGTGCTTCTCTACCGTAACAACTAGGTAGTAAGAAGGGGATACAAGGCGCAGGCAAGTTGAGCTATTCCAAAGGAAGCTTTCATATCTCAATATATAACACCACTTATTAACTACTACCCGAGAATTTGTCTATACTAGGTGACACTTAAGACGTAATACAAAATGTAATTTTCCGAATCTACTCATGATTACAATCAACTATTAATATGGGACCAACTTCGAAAACGTAAACACAAAATCGACGTCTCCATACAAATTGTGAAACCAGCTGATTGCTTTTAGTATGGGAGATTAAATTTTTTTCTACCGATTTCGATATTAGTCCCGTAAAAGTTGATCGTACTGATGAGTAGATCTAGAAAATAAAATGTTGTATTACGTCTTAGGTGTCACCCTGTATAGCCGTGCACATCGTCAGGACATTCCCATTACCTAACTACTGGTCATAATTAATCTATTATTTCCAAGGTACTAGCTTTTGTGCACACCTCCGTCCGCTTAGAAGTCGTTTATTGCTATCAGCTCGAGAACTCTCCAATTTTCCAGGATAAAAAGTAGCCCACGTGCTATTCCAGACTATAACCTATCTCTATGCCAAATTTAATCCAGATCCGTACAGCCGTTCTGGCGTGATTGAGTAACAAACATCTAAACATTCGCATCTATAATATGACTAGCTTCTGCCCGCGACTTGGTCCGCGTATATTTTGATTATCGTTATTTCCTCGGAACCATATGGGATAAGTTCGCATATGTCCATTATCTATATTGAAGCAAACATGTCTTGTAATTATTTATGAGCAATAGAGAGTTTACATACATACATACATAGGTACCATTACAAATTTCCGGGTCGAGTAGCGTTAATCCAGGGCATAAGCTATCTCCATTTAACATTTCATCCAAATCCGTCTAGCGGTTGCAGAATGGAGTAACAAGCAAACACACAAACTTTTGCATTTATAATACTGCCCTGCTAAGACCAATGGCAGTATCTCAGATAAAATTCCTGTAGCAAAAGGAACCTCATCTCAAGGGAGAGGATTGAATCTGCTTTGGCTATTGTATTTGAGATAACGCCTTTTGACTTACGAGGGCTGAATATTGGTAGGATTAAGTAGGGACAGTAAGATAAGGCAGGCAATTAATCGACAACACGTCTCGAGTTGCCAGTATTCGTAGCGGTCAGGTAACCCGCTCATATAAAAAACACCAATCACTTAAAGGTGTTCTTTCATGGCCAAAAAATATACCTACCTAACGTAAAAACACTAGTTAGCTCAAAAACCAATTCTGCAACGATAAAATAAGATTTTACTAAGATATTGATATGGATTGCATTGTCTGAAATAAATTTATTACTTATTATAAAAAGCAATAAGTTAACGAACTCGATAAACGAGAAGTCACTATGACCGAACAAAGGTGCCGCTTTATTAACCTATAATTTCGGTGCAAGTGCATCTCATCAAATATGCAGCATGCATTTTCGCCTGTCGCCACTTCCAGAAACTGTTGGATTAAACAACGTGAAATTTGGCATAGTCTCTAAATTAAACCCACACGAATACATAAGGAAATAGCTTCCAGTAGGTATTTTAAGACAGGGGAGTTAAAACTATTCGAATTTGACTACCTATATTCTTTGTCCCTTGCCACAATACTCAAGATAATTAGGTGAAACCTTACGTCAAATCCGTATTAAATACCTAGGTACGATAATATGGAATGAGTTAACGACTGGTTTACACTCTGCGTGAGGCATTTAACGTGCTTGGGCGCCGTTTGAAGAAATATATTATTACCTAACCTTCAAGGTTATATTGTAGCCTTACCTAGAAACCTAAAGCAGATTAAAATGTCAGTATAGTCAGGCACAAATGTGGTCTGCCAGCTACCCTAAGGGTGACCTTGGTAGCCACACCATAAAAAAATAAGGTCGATAATATTTGTGTCAACTCAAAGCCGAGCTTAGCGACAATGTCATTTGATAGGAAGTTGGGTCAAAAATGAACGATTACTTTGCTGACCGTAACTATGAACATTAATAATAAAAACCAAATCAGGGTCTTTATTGTACTTCGTTTTGGTCTATTTTGAGTCCTGCTGTGGTAAAACAGAGAGAGCTCTGTAAACATCTACGAAATAGTGCAGGAGTGCGCACCCCTGCAAACAAACGACATCAAACAATATCAGCGTGCCCGCGCACTTTGCATTTGAAAATGGCCGACGTTTACCAAATATCACATCTACCAGTTGAGGTGTTAAACATAGAAATGAAAAAAATACGAAGAATGATGATAATTATTGGGCGAATTTCAAAAAATATTGTAAATATTAAAGTTAACTTTTTTCCACAGTGTAACGAAAAGTACTCATACAATCCTATGGCTGACTTTCGATCCACAAAGGAAAAATTGAGATCTTTTTAATTGAGTGCTTAACTACATACAATATTTTTGTAATTTACCCTATTAGCATTAATAACATTATAGAGGAACGAGATTTTAAAGCAGGTGGCAGTAAATGTGTACAACATCCATATAAGATATGAAATTTCCATTGGTCTCTACAACAGTACAGAATACCTTATCTTCCAAGATAACAATTTTTAGTCTAGTCTCTAAAAGGAACATTTTCTATGCATCTACAATGCTTCTATTTCCTAATGTAGTTCGGCAATCTTCATTTTTGTTTGAAACACAAGTGATCGATATACTGTCACATAGCGATAGCCATCCAAACTCTATAAAGAACCTGGAAGTGCTTTACATAACGTTTCCAGCCTTCCTCGCGGAGGTAATTTAAATAGGTAGGTTTATTTTATTCTTATCAAGTAGATAGGTTAAATATCTAAAGAAATGATACAATACCTTGATATTATCATGTGATATTCTCTTAGTATTTACCTGTAACAGATTTAAATAAATAAGTAAAAACCTAACCACAAGTCTTAAGACATACAAATTAATTATACATAATATAGAGCAGTGTAATGATTAAGATTATAATTACTACGAAATTATTGAGTTGATTTAAAATGGCTCAAATTCTCCAACATTTTATAATATTTAAACTTTTAGCGGTGGTGACACGTCTAGCTGCAGCTGATACTAATAGGGAATAGGCATGGATTTTTTAAATCACATTTTACAACAAAATATGAAAATACCGAAGAGATTACTAAAACGTGAAATTAAAATTAAATTCGGGCTAGAAGTACAGATGATGACAAGCATTTTAAATTGCTAATTAGACTGATTAGACAGAGAGATCTGATATGCACTATGACGTCATGTAACAGATTGGCCATATAAACTCCATGTTAAATTCTGTTTTGCAAGAAACAGATAGGAACAAATCTTTGTAGGCTTATATCTTGGTTATTTTTATAGGTATTCAAATTTTTTTTAATCAACTGTTTGTAACATTAATCAGCTTTTAATGAAGCTGTGAAAAATTGACACATATATTCCCATTCCCTATTGGCCTCTAATCATGTCAATCACTCCAGTGTTTAGCTAGCCTTTTCTTTAATGTGTTTCTTTAAATATGTTTTAAAAATGACTGATTGCTGAGTTTCTTTTTAGCAGTTGTCTCCTCTTGGGAAACAGTGGTAGATTCTTGACGTGTAAAAGTGCCCGTGCGGCCTACTTCATGATTTTTGTTATGGATGTACGGTTTATAATACTTAAGATGGAGAATTCTGAGCAGAACACTGAATGCTGTTATATTTTAGTAGCTAACTGATAGGCACACTCTCCATACTTCTTCACAGTTTCCATTAAGTAATAGGTATCAGTGAATATCATATCATGAAGGGGTCTTATCTGGCTACCACACCATCTTGTTCAATTGTGTGATCTAAATCCATGACATAAAGATCAATTTTTTCTCAAAGGTGTAGGTAGGTAATGTAGAGTGATGGCCACCTCAAAGTAGTAAGTACAAAGTTTCATTATTTTGTTTATATTCTGATGGAAATCAATTAGTTTCTCTGAGCAAGATACCAGCTATTATTTTGCCTAAGAAAATCGAGAACAAAACACCCATGCAATATGGATAAGGAAAAACAAAACATAAGTTACATTATTTATGTTGTTGAAGCCCAATAACTGTGACTGTTCAATACAGCTGAGTACTGACTCATAACAAAGCGATAGACATTCTAACCTCAATTTGCTTATTAATAATTTTACCAATAATTGAAGCAAGGAATAAATACTCTTATGAACATAGCAGCTAAGAATTGATGAAGATTATAAAAATTAGGCACTTCACCTCGCTACTCTCGATTATCGACCCATGTGGTTAAACATTAAAAAGTAATGTTTACTATTCAAGCGCTTTCGACTATTTTTTAAATATAAATTTGTTAGGCACTGGCAAAACGAATTACCCAGTCCAGATTGTGGAGGAGTTATGCTAACAGGCGGATCGATTTCCAAATTATCTCTCCAGCCCAAGCGTCAGTAGGAACAATGAAAACTTTTTTTACCTTCGTTTTCGTGACTCCACGGTGCCGCTTTAGTTTCCCAGCCTAGAGTACAGTTATTCACAGCACTTATCATCACAATACTATATTATAATTTGTTACTATGTCTACCATTAAAATAATAGTTACTTTAATTTTTATTAACAACAAAAAATACACAAGCAGGTTATTGCAAGCAAGGGTTCGGACATGACACAAAACAAACCAATCCAATTGAAAAAGAGAAGGAATAAAAACGCGACGCGGACGCGGTTAGCCAACCACGATTCCCCAAAAGTGCTGTGTCGGTAAAGCAGTTATGGTAATAGACGGGTAGGGATGTCCATTGGATGCTTTTTGGCTTTGCGTTTTTAATCGATACGTTAAAACAAAATGAGCAAATATAAATTTTATAGTAGCATTTTTTCGTCTGAATAATGTATAACAATCTGTGAGCAGGTATATTCGATTCATTTGAGGAGAATCTGTCAGTCATATCAATTTTTACAAAGAAAAGTTATAACACTTTTAACATGACATGACATCACTAGTAGGTAAAGCAGAGTACGAAGTTGGTACTTACGAACTAAGCGCTACCTACTGGTTAATTAACAAAATAATGCCGCAGTTGACACTACTTGTCAATGGTTATAGCTTGTACATTATAGATGTCACTATGTTCCTTTAAACATCAACGCCATCTATGATCAACCTGTAACATTGTAATGATACCAACGTAAATTTTGTAACAAACCTTGAAACCCAAGGTTTCCGTGCTTAAATCAAGTTGTAACAGATGGCGCTAAACGTAAAGATTTTTAACTAACCTTTGATACCTGCCATAGGACGAAGGTGGCGGGATGACTTAGATAAATGATTTTCGAAGCGACTGGTCAGGGATTGCTATGGACAGACAGGGTTGGGAATGCGAGCGAGAGGTATTACACTAGTTCAGGCTATTAAAAATAAAAAGTAATTATGATCCAATTCCGCACAGATTGCGGTTCCAATATTTATAGTTTTACTTTGGAACATCTATGGTATTTGTTTTAATTTCATGGTAAATTAACGGGGATAAAGTCATAATTCACTCTTCGGTTGAAAAAGTCTTGTACATCCCAGATAGAAATGAATTTAGGAACTTCCGTTTTATCCGTGAACGTTCGTAGCTATTCTAAGCCCAGAAGTGCGATATTGGGTCCAGTTTGTATCTTTGTTATGCAGCTAGGCATTGAATCTGCTATGGAGGGAACTTGTGTTTGGCAGTTCTCTTTTGACAAGCGTTTATTTGACTTGCACTGTTCGTATGTTTTTAAATAAGTTGTCCGCTTCAAAATTTGCAAGTCAATTTTGAACATGAAAAAATACTACTATAAAATTAATATTTGCTCATTTTGTTTTATGTTTTTTTCCCGTGTGGTAGCCGGATTAGAATAGTGCCACTCCGTATCTTTCCGTGGATGTCGTAAAAGCCGACTAAGGTAATAAAGGCGTGTAGTACTGTTAGGCGATGGGCTTGCAACCTGTCACTAATACACTGGTAAACATCTTCGCAAAATGTGGTTACAGAATTATCAAAAAGTTTTTATAGTTGTTGGAAATTCTGTAGCTCTGCCTACCCCACTCTGGGAATAAAGGCGTGAGTTTATGTATGTATGTAATTTTGAACTAAGTAGTTCCCGTTAATGGAATGGGGTGAAATTTGGACAGTCTGTGAGCACTTACAAGATCCTTAGGGTTTGTACTCCCTCACTCGCTCTTAACAAGAGCGTATGAGAGCGAGTGAGAGACAAGTACGAAGCTATCGCACTGTATGTATATCTAACCTAAGGACTATGCAATGCAATATGATGGTAGGTAGGTATCTCAAATCAATTTTAGATATCTCGGCTCCGATGCACTTAAGAGTATTAAATTATCTAACAAATTGTCTTTATTATGAATATTTAGTTCTATCAAAATTACTTACGAGTGGCCTCTCACCTAAAAAAACTGGTCAAGTGCGAGTCGGACGCGCGCACCGAGGGTTCCATATTTAAGACAATATGCTAGGTAACCGCAAAAGAAAATACTGATTTTGTTATGTTATCATTATGAACTTTGTATTCTATCCAATAATTTTTAATTGCCTAAATTTTAATACAGATTTTTGAAGTTTTTTGTAATTTTCCCCAAAACTGTAACGTTTGACAACTTAATTTTATTTTTCGCGTAAAATATTAAACTTATCTTTAAATCAGGAATAATTCAGGTTTTTGGTTCATAAACAGGGCTCGGATTTTTCATCGCACGGTAAGATGACACGGTATGATAACTATGAAGTCGATATTGAAATAAAATCTTAAGTTATATTCATACTCATAGGTACTCATTCATTTAAATAGCACTAAAAGATTAAATGGCTGAGAGGCCCGTCACAAGATACGTCAAAGTATACGCCAAACCATAGAATACTGTCATTATTGACTCATCTCGAGACGAGCATTAGAGTTGAGATTAGTTTTTTAATACAACTCTAATGCTCGTCTCGAGATGAGTCAAAAATGACAGTGTTCTATGGTTAGACGTATCTTGTGACGCGCATCTCGGCCTAAGGGCCGTATTAATAAACTAATCTCAACCCTAATGCTCGTCTCGGGATTGTTTCAAAAATGCCAGTGTTCTATAGTTTGATGTTTACTTTGACGTATCTTGTGACAGGCCTCTCGGCCAAGATGAGTTTATTAATACGGCCCTAAGGCACGTATTAATAAACTAATCTCAACTCTAATACTCGTCTCGAGATGTGTCAAAAATGACAGTGTTCTATGGTTTGACGTTTACTTTGACGTATCTTGTGACGGGCATCTCAGCCAAGATGAGTTTATTAATACAGACCTAAGAGAAGATGAATTTGGAAAAAAGATTTTTTATATATAAATTTGACACTGTTAAACTTAATCCTGTTACTAATAAAGGTGGAGTAAAGGTGGAGTATCTAAGCCATGCTTTGTCCTTATCTTTCATTGTAACATTTGAATTCGGTAGATAAGACAAAGCATGGCTTAGCTCGACGGCTACTCCACATTTATCAATACGGGCATAATGAATTACAGTGTAAAGGTTATTTGAGTCCGTGTACAGTATAAAGTTTATAGAGTGTAGTAATGGTGTTAAAAATCCATTTCTTTCCAATGAGAATAAAAAGGGCCCTAGTGAAAATCAGCGTCGCGACTTGCCTCGGCAGTGTAATGAATGAGTGGGTCCCTTATTGTATGGCACAGATTAATGAAAAATTGTTAAGTAACTGTTTTAATTCTTTGTTTATTATAAATCTTATCGTTTTTATTGACAGAAAATTTATTTTCTTTCTTTCATTTTTTCAGAATAATAACAACAGCGAGCGTATCTTATATCGTAACGTCAGCAAAGGAAGGAACGTCCAAGTCACGTGCTGAAAATCAGCTCAGCACTTTTACTGGCTGTCGCCTGAAACGGGAAAGGTACGCGTGCCCTTTTTAAATTACCTTCATTTTGTCGGCCTCGTCAAAGGAGACCGGAGGGCGACTCAGCCGGAGTGCGCCTATTAGGTCCAGGCCTACCTTTGTCAAGCAGCTTGGGCGTGTCTTTCAGATAAGAATTGGGTCGACATCAAAGCTCGCCTTATGTACTTTGTAAATGCCAATTTGGTAATATTCAAGTAAAGCGAGTTTTATTTCGTATGTAAAGGATGCTTGACTCGAAAGAGCATGAGGGCCTTTACATGTCCTTAATACGAATTGGATTTTTTGTTAAACATTTAATAATGGCAATCATAAGTACACTTACTTCTTAGGAAAAAAAATACCTATAAGTAGGTATAGCTTTGCAAATAAGAGTTGATGAGGTGACAGTTGGAACTACAATATCCTTGAGTGGCAACTATCACACTAAGTATTTGGATTAAAATTGGATCATGTTGCCAATTTAACTCTGAACAACGCCTATATTTATTCCAAACAATTTTTTCCTAGTAGCAACTAATCAGTTTTATCACATCATGTACAAGATTCCTTTTCTTATAAGAACGAAGCCGTCACCAATCTAACTACACAACTATAAGTCCCATAAACACTGAAATCTTATCTCAAGCGTCTCCCGATGCCTTCGAATGACCTGAATAAGGGCGGAGGCTGCGGTGCGGGGCGCGGATCGATTCGTCGCCATGGCAACCGCGACGTCTGCTGAGGCTGCGCTCTACTGTCCCTTTCTGTCTCGCCTTGATAATCATATCACTTGCCCTGTATTACGAGAACGACTTAGAAAACAAAATAGCTCAAAGGAATTTCGGTCTTGTAAGCTAGTGTTAAAGCTTTGATTTCGGTAGCAGTATCAAATCGACTTGCCTTTTCGGAAGTGGAAGTGCATCATCGTACGATATATTATAAGGAAGAAACAGTTTCTGGAACGGAGAAAGACAAACCGCCGCTAACGATTGGCCAAACATAGAGCTTTGCTTGAAGGGAATTGGGTGCATTTTAGTTTGTTGTTTATTAAGATGCGTTTGTTGTAACTCTGTCTATGTGTGGCGACTGCGGTATCCGGACCGGTCTCTGTGGGTGGCTTAACAAGATATTTGGGGTTTGTTTGAACTCTGTTAACATCTGGCCCCTTAATTTATAGCAAGGGTGAACTGCTTCACTGTTAAGGTGTTGTAATTAATAATTTATTTCGTCCATGATTACTTGCGGTGCTATTAGGGGGTCGAGAATGTGTCTATAGAAATTCGCAATTGGGGAACCAACTTCCTGTCATTACGGCATGGGTGAATAAGCGTCTCTTCGGAGATTTTATTTAAGTTAGCTTTGATCGTGATTGATTAATTTCTAAATCTTCACTATAACACTATTAATAAATTAAACCTTGATAGTAAAAATGATACCTTCGTTATCGTTGGCTGATCGTTAAAATTCAACCCTGACATAATAAAAGAACATTCACAAACTGACATCGATATAAAATTTTGAATATGCATAGGCAAACAGGGCGTCCCCTGCCAACATTAATCACTCATAAAAAAGACAAAGCGACTTCTAAGGCAGCCGTATCTAACGTCGACCTTATTGCCTTGTACACCGATGGCTCCGCATTGGGTATGGGATGCGTGCTCGTGCAAAGCCTTCGGCGCTAGAGGTTTTAAAAGAACTGCGGGCGAAGCGCCGTAATGACCGCCGCTGTGTGAGTCGTGTGTCACGGCACACTAATATTTATGTAAATTGCAGAGAATATGATTAGTCCGCGTCGCCTGATAATCATATTTACGGTCTCCACCCGCAGGTCAACCCTCCTTCAGGGAGTCTGAACTTTGCTTCAATCACGGCGGCTTATTATAGGAATGTTTCAATCTTGGTAGATTATTGAATGATGTAACGTTCTTTAGCCATGTGATTAATTTATTGCGGTACATATATTTTGATTAACAATCTAAGCACCTAATACGTAAGTCTGGGAAGGAATATACCTCCTAATCTAGTTTTGTATAGGTTAAAGTAGATATCAACACCCTCTAAGCTAGTTGCATCGTAGATGAGTCTATGAATTAAGTATGTCTTCAATCAACAATCAGATTAAAAAATAGTAAAAGATCTACCCAATATTAAATCGGTCAAGATTTCTTAAACAGTGTAGTAACTAGCCACTCTTATCTTCATCATCACAATCATATCAGACAAAATATATCATCATTAAACTTAAGAACTAGGCTCTTGATGGTCAGTGGAATAATTGATACTTTTCTTTGTTCTCTGCCAGCTCTTTCACCTCTTGATACGACACGACATTGGCCTTCTGACTTATTACAAAATATATACATTACTGGAAGTAGGCCATGACGATCTATCGTGAGTTGGCTTCATTTATTGCATTTGAACGTCGCAAACGTTCAGGTAGGTAGGTAATTATCTTAACCAACTCGCCTTACAACTCGTAAAAATATTAACCAGTGAGCTTACGTTGTCGAATCAGAGCGCATAAAAATTATTTTAGGGACTGAATTCTTAATTACGTAGTTTGAAACTCGCTCCTACGGCTTCGCTCGTCCTATCGACCGTTCAACAAGAATCCGTTTAAGAGAACACCTGAGGTGTTTCCCATTCATTTGAAGTCTTTTAAAAAAAACATTGCGGGCAGGTTTTCGTAACTCGACGTCTGGTAGTCGACGACGTAGGCAGATATATGTACCTAAGTGTAATTCCGTTCATAGACCGCGCTTTGTGCTTTGTGCTTGACCGAACCCAACGTTTATAGTTCAGCCTGTGCTATTCTGCAGGTAAATCGATACATATTGACATCTTAATTCCATTGTGGCACGATAATCTATACGTTTATCGGGAGCATTGAACGGAGGCATATCGAATGGCAGGCTGTGTCGCATTGTTTCCATCTATCGCTATACTGCATGTAGGTTATGTCTTGCTGTAGGGGTCAGTTCAGACCGTGTTTGTGTAAGCGTCGACTGTGGAACATTCGTTATATATATGTGCGTGCTTCAACTGTAATAGCATTTATCTACACATATATCATAAGTCCTATCGAAAAGCATAATAGCGTTCAAATCCGTAGGCAAATTTATGGTTAAAATTCAACAAATAGAAAATTATTATGCAACAAAACAAATTTTAGCCGGTAATGGCGGTAATGAAGAGATTGAAAAGTTTTCTGGGAGTTGTCGTAGTTTTTTTTATTCAGAGACTTACTAGAGTCGGCTTCAACTATCATATCGTTCGATATCTTACTTACGTGCGACATTTGTCAAATTTGTAAGAAAATTGACATTACATTTCGAACTAAACTTCATCTCGACTGATATTAGAATAGAGGTCAAATCATATTTCTTTGTTTTACACAGGTGTTCGAAATTGGAATGAAATAATATTATCGAAATCGATGTTATTATTTGCAATAAGTAATACAATTTTCACAGATAAGAAATTAGTTCTAACAAAACAATCTATTTTAATGTTGGTCATAATGTGTGGTTCTTGAACGCATCAGTGAGGGTTTATGATATTTGGATAGATAAACTACTATGACAATCGTAAAGTTCACGACATTTACATAACTACCATAACGAGAGACGTTTTAGACAATAACTCGTTCCATTTTCAAACTTGTGTAATATGAAAAATCGTCACGAAGGACCGACTTAATCGTCTTTAATTGACTTCGAGTGCAGCTGTAAGGCGGCTGCAGTGTAAGTCGAGTTAGTCAGATCGCAGTTACACAGATTTGAATTACTGTAGACATGGTTGAAGTCTGTGTTAGTTGGAAAAACAGTTTTTAACTGAATTTCAATTTGGTTTTGGTTTTGTAAACGCCATTTACTTTTGTGTATGAAGTGATAAAACAAGGGAAAGTAACGATGGAGGAAAATATAAAAGTTATTCGAGAATTGATTGTTAAAGTCATATTACAAACGAAACTAACAAGGTTAACACCAACAGCTACTGAAAGATTCTTCGTGGCGTACCATTTTATACTTTGTGATTGATTTGATTTGGGTAGCTGCGCCAATAATGGAGACACTTAGATCTTAAAGATAATACGGTCATAAGTTGACTATTGCAAAACCAATGAATAACCCTTATCTTCTGTAAAATAAGAATCCACTGTTCATCATTCAATGATTATTTGGTTTAAACCAAATTATTTGGTTTCACCACCACCGGGTTCGCACTACTTCATACATATTTTTCTTCTTTAAGAAAGTACAGGATAAAACGTCAACATATAACAACTGAGATTTGTTCCTAACTCGTCATATTCCCAACTGGTCACGCTCCCAATTCGATATTTTCCCAACTCGTCACATTCCCGACTCGTCATATTCCTAACTCACTTGACTGCACAAACTTATTACAGAAATCCTCTGTGGTAACATTTTTTACATTCAAACCAAACGCAGCGTCGATGAACTAAAGATATAAATAAATTTACAAAATAAAAGGGAAATTGTGAAGTGTGTGGTGGAGTGACTTTCATATTTAAATTATAATTTTTCTAATGAATTCATTTCTACGGGTGTGTAATATTAAAGGCAATATTACTTTAAGGTCAGTCTAAATCTTAAAAAAATATTTTAAAAGGGTTACTTATTTAATCTCGTAAGCACGTGTTCGCGATTTCATTTGACTGTACAATGATGACTTAGGAATATGATGAATCGGGAATATGGCGAGTTAGGAATATGACCAGTCAGAAAAATGTCGAGTAGGGAATATGACCAGTTAAGAATATGTCAAATCAGGAACAAATCGAAGACTACAAATCCTATAGATGACGTCAAATATGTGTTTTATATTCACTGGGTAGTATAACTAAATATTAGTCGTACAGTTGCATCTACATTTGACATACCAAATAAAAGAGACGCAACGAAATTATTTGTCAAATTACAGTCAAATGTAATGTCACCATGAGATTTAGTGCGATTGATCTAAAGGTAAGTACAGTACCCCCTGTTCTGTGTGTGTATTTTAATTTGACACCTTATCCCTAGTAAGGTTGTCTGGAAGAGATCGCTAATCAGCGATAAGACCGCCTGTTGTTTACCTGTGTTGTTTTTAATTGTGCTGTTTCTCTGTAATGTTTTTGTTTGGTGTACAATAAAGTGTTTTGTATTGTATTGTACATACCCCCCCTGTCATAAACTTCAAACTGAACATCAAATGACAAGTATGACAACAACAATGGCAGTCACAATGGCAAGGTTCTAAGTATGTAGTAAGTAGACAGCCGGTGAAATGACTAGCATAGAGGCATTCCATCTTAGTCCTCAGGGTTGGCAATGCATTTGCAGTCTTAGGATTGCATGGGTCACAGTTTCCACTTACCATCCAGGTGGCCTGTGTGCTCGTTTGTCTTCTCTAAGCCATAAAAAAAAGCAATAAGGTTTTTACTGTAAAGAATATCAGCCCAGTTAAGTTTTTTTTTTGTCAACAGTAAGTATATACAGAAGAAAATTCTAACTTCAAATAGATCTAAATAACTATTATATCAATATAATCGCGACCCTTCCTTCAAAGCTGATATCTTCTAAACGACGCGACCAGTTTTTATGAAACCTAAAATTGCAATACCGATTTCACTAGCTTTCTTCTTTGTTGTTTAGGAGTCAAACACATACAGAGACACACAGATATACAAATACACCCTCTTTTTGCGTCGGGGCCTAAAAAGATTATTCTTTTGTGAGAAACGTGAGATTTGAGGTCTAGATAAGTCTACGAATTTTAACGACTGCTAAAATAAAAGTGTGGCTAGAGTTGAGATTTGCGTCGTTCACCTATCACATTAGTCGACGGGTGAACGCGCGATAATTTAAATAGAAGCTAATTTAATCACATTTAAAGTTCAAAATTGAAAACGGCCATTTTTTTTAAACAGCTTAGCAAAAAAATTTTTTTTTTACATTTCTTTAATTCGTGATATGAAAGGTCTTTTTAGTGTTTACTCGTACGACGGCGTTAGAATGGATGGAAATTAAATAAATAGTGAGGATATTAAAAAGCAAGTGATGGGAACAATCATCGGTATCTCTAGAAGAGACAGAGGCCCGTATTAATAAACTCATCTTGGCTGAGATGCGCGTCACAAGATACGTCAAAGTAAACGTCAAACCATAGACCACTGTCATTTTTGACACATCTCGAAACGAGCATTAGAGTTAAGATGAGTTTATAAATACGGGCCAGAGACAGGGTTGGGTGTGGAATGCAGCTTCTTCTGAGCTCCAAGGTGCAAATAGAGCAGTTAATGTCCGCGGACCGTCTGTCAGCAGGCTGTATCTCATAAACTATATGTTCACAGTTTAAATTTTTAATAGATTGCGAGCCGCTATACGGCCAAGTACAAGTCGGACTTTACGCGTTCATGAGGGAAGGGGTGGTAACTTTAATATTATTAACAATATTTTTATTATAATTATGATGTAACTAAAAAAATACGGTTCCTTCGTACCAAATTTCAAGATTCTAAGTTCACGGGAAGAACCCTGTAGGTTTTGATTCCCTTGCGAGTTTCGAAAATTGGCGGAAATTTGCGGCGTAAACGGCTGTATCTTTTTATTGCGTTGGCTTAGATGTTTAATTGTTTCACAGCTCCAAGGGACAGCAGATTTGAGTATTTGGATAAATTTCAGCTTGATACCCTACGCGTTCCTGACAGATGGACGGATGGAAGGACGGACGGACGGACGGACGGACAACAAAGTGAGTTTTTATAAAAGAAAATAATTGAAAAGTTCACCGGGAAAGTCAGAAATTTGTAGCAGGGCGAAACCGCTGGAGGCTGCTAGTTAAAAATAATTATAAAAATAGCGGGGCCCCATACAATAATGACCGCCTCGCACTTCGCCGGTTTAAAACTAATGTTTATTTTAGTTTAAAAGTAGTTTTATTTGTTAACATAGTTTGAACACATTTTTTTTTTCAGTTCTTTGGTGAACACGACCTCAAAGAAGAACACTTTAAAAATGAACACTCACTGGCAATTATTAAAACTTAAAGCTTGTCATAAATAACCGTTTATCTACTCATCTTAGCGCCATCTAGCGCTATCTACAAACAATTTGTTCCGATGGATGATAATATTTCAGGGCGGGCGCCCCGTTATCGCGTGGCGTGCGCACGGGACGTTGCCCCGCGATTAAGCGACAATATTAACTGACAGCTTAGATTTTTCATACTAAAGGTTAAGTTTACTTTACCGTATTCTATTGACGTAGATACTTAGATATTTTAGAGACAATATGTTCTTTTTTCAAACTTGAATAATCATTAATTGAGTGCGGCCGTGTTGTCCGTTCTTATAACAAAGGTTGTGAGTGAGTTATTCGAAACTTAAATAAGAGCTACTGCAGTGTATGCAGCGATGATATAATGTAAGAGGACCAATATTGGTTACTTGATTCGTTCATTTTGCAGCAGCCGATTTATAACCACTAACGGACCTAACGAAAGGCTTCGTAACAAAACTAACCAAAGGGTAATGGAGAGGGCCATGTTCGGAATTTCAATGCGTGATCGAAATAAAGACATCTGCACGAGGAGCAACAACACCGCATAGCCCTAAAAGTTGATGACCGATGGGGTCTGTGATATTCTTGAAATAAATAATAATTATTTAATATGAGTTTATTAAGTACAGAGCAGTTCAGAGCACGCTATACACAGCAATTTCCGTCGTAGATGGAAGACCACGCAAGGCGTTCCATTCCTCACAGGGTGGAAAAGTTCTCGAGTGGCGTCTGAGTACCATGGGCGTAGCGTGGGTAGACCTCCAACAAGATGAACTGACGATGTAACTAAGGTTGTGGGAAACCGATGGATGCAAGCGGCGGAGGACCGGTGTAGCAAACGATCACCTTTAGGCTCATGAATAAGACGATAAAGCTACTTCTTCTTCGCGTGTCGATGGTTTCACTATATTTCTCGCGCCCAGAAGGTCACAGTGCTCATCGCCCTGTCCGTTGCATCTAAAAGTAAGGTTAAGATCTAAAAAGTATTAAAGTAATTTCTTGGTCGACTACCAAACCAACCAATTAAAATAAATAATGTCAGAAGACAATGTCACACCAATTGACCTAGTCCCAAACTAAGTTCTAGACTTGTACTATGGGTACTAGACAACAATTTATACTTAAATACATAGAAAACATCCATAACTTAGGGACAAATATTCGCGCTCAATTCAAATATCTGCCCTTACCGGGATTTGAAGCCAGGACCGCTAGCTTGGTAGGCGGCATCACTACCAACTAGGCCAGCGCGTCGTCTGAATTAAAAGGCTTAAATCTAAGGGCCTGTTTTACAATCGACAAGTAAATTTATCGTCATTTAAAGTTGGCTCTCTCCTTGTCTATTTTCAAGTGTAAGAAAGAGAAAGGGTTGAATTTATCTGTCAAATATGCTTTACTTGTCGATTGTGAAACAGGTGATAATAATTCAAAACTGAAGTACATTTAAATGTTTCGCGCAAATATCAAAACATCATCATCATCAAAATATCAAATATCAAAATATCATCTTGGCAAACGTAGCGTGGGACGCCCTCTGGCCAGATGGCGGGATGACTTGCGTAAGAGGGCCGGCAGCTACTGGATGCAAGACCGGGCTCTGTGGCGTTCCTTGGGAGAGGCCTGGTCCAGCAGTGGACTGCAACGGGTTGATGATGATGATGAATTATAAAAATGATTGAAAAAAGATAAAGGTTGATGAATATTCCTACTGTTTCATGAATATTCCAAGTGACTCAATTTTTAATGCGTTGTGACGAAACGTGGTCACATTCGCCGCACTTCGAACCTTGAACACAATTTGTCCCATTCAAGTACGCACTCTTAAAGATTACTCCGTATTGTAAACGTTATCATTTACATAAATTTTAATCTAGTTTGTATTTCAATTTTAGAAAGGTACGGTGATGGCATATAATAAACGGGTACGGTTTTCAGCAGATTTTTTTAGCTTTAAAATATAATTATATGAGCATGTCATGAAGAGGAATGAAAGTCATGTGACGAGAAGAGTTTTGAATATGAATTCAGAGGGCTATAGTGGGAGGAGGAGAATATGTTAAGTGATGTGTAAACCAAGGGAGTGAATACCGAGACGGCTTATGGATGTTTCCGATCCCAAATGATTGGGATATGGTCAAGATGTTGAAGACTTTTTTCAACTGAAATATTTACTAAAAAATGTATGTGTGTGTTTGTGTGTGTGTGGTGTGTGTGTGGTGTGTGTGCATGTGCGGACCAAGATTCAATGCCTCTATTGCCTTATCCCTACACCGAAACAAACAAAAAATATTACTTCTGCTACTAAGGCGTTTTTTTTCATTTTTTCGAGGTCTTAGCCACATTTGATGAAAATCCGCTGGACCATTTGAAGATTTATCAACTCTTAAAGTAGGGGTAGGTACGCATTCTACCGTCAAACCAAACGCGGCTAACTACAAATAATAGTATTAGTACATACATACATAAACTCACGCCTTTATTCCTAGAGTGGGGTAGGCAGAGCTACAGAATTACTAACAACTCTAAAAACTTGTAAGTAATTCTGTAACCACATTTTGGACAATGAGGCTAAGATGTTTACCAGTGTATTAGTGACAGGTTGCAAGCCCATCGCCTCAGTACTACACAGCCTTTATTCCCTTAGTCGTCTCTTACGACATCCACGGGAGGACATGGAGTGGCACTATTCTAACCCGGCAACCACGCGGGGGTAACCATTGCCTAGTGCCATTGAATAGTATTAGTATTTTCAATTTAATTTGGTTACCTACAGAGTTCAGAGTGCTTCGACTACAACATTGCACTTAGCCGCCTTATTCCACTTAACTCGAGAATTTAAATTGAAAAAAAAAACACCTTAAATACTTTTCACGATAAGTCAGCCTAGATGGTAGTGACCCTGCCGACGAAGCTAGCGGTCCGGGGTTCAGTTCCCGGTAAGGGCAGATATTTGTATGATGGGTGCAGGTATTTGTTCCTTAGTCATAGATCTTGCTCTTTAGGTATAAGTAAGTTTATCGTTGTCTAGTATCCATAGTACAAGCCTAGAGCTTAGTTTTGGGACTAGGTCAATATTAATTAAGTAACAGGAATACCTGCATATTTTAGTCAAAATTGTGATCTAAAATATCTGGTACAGTAACGAGATTAAATTTGGTACCCACTTTAGGTCCAAAGTCAATCTGACATTCTACCACAATAAGGTTGAGTTGCCTAAAAGTTGTAAATGACTTGACATTTCTAATGACACTGACGACTTCAAGCATATTTTTCTTGAAATAGGTCTGGGTTTTGGGAAAATTTGCTAAAATATTGTGTGATTAAACGATTGTGTGTATGTAGGTACGAATGAATGTTGAATGAGCGTTAAAAGTGGCCTCTGTGTAAATTTTGTTTGCTGCTATTGCCTTAATCAGTTTAGTTACCAGTCACTTATCTAAAACCATTTCTAAGTAGGTTTGAAACTGCCCTACATTGTTGGCTCGCCATCAATTATTGGCACCATGAACTTTATTTCAAGGTAATAGAGTTAATGATTCGACAATAACTAGGTTCTCGGTATTTGGGTATGTTACCGTAAATAGATCTTAAAATTGTAACAGATATTCATAAGTAGGTACTAGTTTTCCTGTTCGTAGCTTTAGTAGATACCTAGTTTGGGTTGTGCATTTTTTGTTATTAAGGTTAGTTCTTATATGAAAAAAAAACTGCAAGTAATATATTTAGGTATGTTTTATTTGAGTTTAGTCATTAATAAGATAAAGCATATATATTCATGACCTTTATTGCAAATTCTGTTTTCATTAATTTAGCCCTAACCAGAAAAAGGGCTTATTAAAATTTAAAACCGTCCATATCTGTAGTATCTTTGTTCTAATAAATACTTTACCTAAACAAACATACCGCCCTCCCTAACTATATGCTAGTTAATCGGTGCCTTTTGTAGCATACGCAGGTTATGAAGCAGCATAAAGAATAAGCATGGTGGCTGGCCTATCGACAACAAGCGGCCGCGACTATGGTGGGTGGAACCATGGCGTCGATCGGCGGACAGTTGTCGAGTGGCCGCGAGACAGCGAGCCGGTCACTATCGCGTTTCCCGCGTGAAAATCGCTTTCCCCGTGGCCGCGTGAGCACGTGAGGCAGTGTCCCGCCGGCCGCTCGCGAGACTCGCCGCGCCGGGACGCCCGCGCCGCGCGCCCGCCCGACCCGCACTGGACCACCCGCACCAGAACCGTTCCATTTTCAAATGTACTTTTTAAATTTCGAGTGACTAAACAACTGGACACTATGCGTTCGAAAGCAGTTGCGAGGCGATTAGATTCGCAAGGTGAGTGGCCAATATTATTTGTAATGTATTCTAAATTTAAACAGGCTCTACGAGGGTCTACGAGTGCTACGAGGATGCGCAGTAGGTATAAGATAAAAGGTATGATGCGCTCGCCGCGCGCTGCTATTGGTCGACGCCGCCCCCGCCAGACAAGATAGCAACGGACATCCTCCGTTCCCCGTCACGATAAACTACGCCGTGGCGTCACGCGTTAAAGTCTAATTTAGTTTGTGTTGTAATGGGAGGGATGTCCCCTCCGTTGTCAGTTGTCATTGGATGCGCGCCGAGGATTTTCATTATTTATTTTCTTTATATACTGCGCGAAAACGTGACGCGCTTGATTTTGTTTGGTTCGAATTTTGTTTCGGAAAGTTCGAGTGTAATTTCCTCAAGCGCCATTTCGAGAAGCAATTCATAATGTACCTATTTATGTAAAGAAAAGAGTTAACCCTTTTGTGTTACACGTTAACGACATTTTTTTTAATTATACACGGGTCTTCGTATATTACAATAGCGATTTTTTCGTGTCGCAACATCCAATTTTAGACAGAAACGAAAAACGTAAACTTAGTTCAAACAGCATAACTTACAGCAGGTGGTCTGCAACGTTTTGAGCTCTTCTCTTGGCTTCTATTGCGTTAGCGTTAGGGTCGAGATTGGCGTGGAAGGTTGTTATCAGTAGGTAGACAGCTATTTCCCAAACATCGGTTGCACAACGCTGCGCAGAAGCAATCATCAGTTTTTACGATGCGGTTTATAGCGATGACGCACACACGCGCACCGTGTAGAGCTCAGTATCGACAAGTCCGGGATATAGGTATTACAATATTAACATTTTATGTTATCATCCACAACACATTTGAACTAAAAAAAGTCGGAAATTGAATAAAATTGCTATGGTATAACACCACCAATTCATTAACAGCGATCGGCAATATTCGTTCTATGAAACACGAGTGACAAACATACTGTCTGTTATGAGTGCAAGTGGGATAGCAATAGTCAGCCAAACGCTAATAAGAAGCTGGGAATAGGTACATACCTAGTAATAAACGTCCAGATGGCTCCTACCGTCTTATTCTTCAACCTACCGCTAAGCAGCAGTCTTCGCATTGTGGTGGGAATAAGACAACCTAACCCAATACGAAATGTGAAATTACTTGCGTACTTACTATTCCATCTAAGTCCCCGGGTAGGCAACACATTTGCGGTCCTAGGATTGCACTCTTAGGGCCGTATTAATAACTAATCTCAACTCTAATGCTCGTCTGGAGATGCGTCAAAAATGACAGTGTTCTATGGTTTGACGTTTACTTTGACGTATCTTGTGACGCGCATCTCAGCCAAGATGAGTTTATTAATACGCGGCTTAAGATTGCAAGACGAGAACGCAAATGCCTATCGGTCATAGATCCCGCTGACTGTTCACCTTCTCCATGCCGTAAAAAGAAACTGATGGAACCCACACCAAGTTTCTTTTGTTGTTCTTGTTAGGGCCTTTTGGAATCAAGACGCTTATTCACAACAATCACAATGTTGTAAGCATTTTTTTAAGATTTCACTTACCTTAGGAGCATCAGTTACAAAGCTCAAGTAGACTTATTTTAGATAACTCTTTGCTATATAGCAATCGCTGGGGCTCGAATCCGGAACGTTGCGGTCGCGAGTTTGACACCTTTACCCACTGGACTAACGACGCTCTTACAGTTATACAATATTTACACCAAACTAATATAATTATTACTAGCTGTCCGTGCCCGGCGCCGCCTGAATGTATTTTTTTTTTCATACAAACCTTATGACATACCTACACATTACGATATATTCTCAGACCTAATGAAAATACCTACTTACACACATAATTTCATAGAATCGGTCAATGTGTTTCGAAGGAGTTTTGTTACAAGCACTATGATACGAGAATTTTATTTATTAGATTATGTAATCTAGCCATATCAAGTATTGGGCGATATAATTGAAAGAAAGAAAGAAATAAATAAACATACAGAATAACAAATTATAAAATAAAAACCAGAACGTCATAGGCCTAGTAGAGTTGGTTGGCGACCGGGTTGTACCAATGATTGTTTTAACCTATATGTACCTGAGTGCTTTTTCTCGTAACCTAAGCTCAAACGGTGAAGGAAAAATCTTCGTGAAGAAACCTGCACATTCCTCTTGGTGAATATTGTGTAATGCACAAATACCTTACGGTCGGGTAAAGTCGGGCCAAAGAGATATCCTTTCTGGATAACTGGGAATAAGAATAATTTATTATTTAAAACTGTGTAGATATAAGGATCATATTGAACCCGAATAAGTACATAAGATAAGCTATCATTTAAGCCGAAAATATTTCAGGAAAGGACACTGCGAGAATTTTAAAAGCAGTACCTATTTAAATTCGTTACTTTGAGAATAGCTGATGCCAAAAAGAAAAAATTACTTTATGTTGGCCACTTATTATGTCCTTTTCTTCAACGTATCAAAGAGATTTAAATATCACCATTAAAAAAAAGACGACTTAGATAGATCTTAATAAAAATAGTTTTTTTATTAGTTGACAAGAATTTAATTAAAATTACCGTAAACTGATAGTAATAAAAGTTTGTTTATATTTTAACTTACCCGGTATACCACAGAGAGTTTGAGCTTATTCCTGATGCGGTCTATTCGGAATTTAACTTCAAAACTGCTACGTTCCGTTGCCATCTGGAAAACCTTACTGGCATATCTCGGAATATTTGTCAAAGGCTGTTTGATTTCCATAAGTGAGGATTGGAAGAATGTCCTTGTCCATAAGTTTAAGTTTAAGATAATTGTGATGCAACGCTCAAATCGCGTGGAGGTTATAATTTTCCAAACAAATTTAGTTCTAGGCGGTAATGTTTCTCACCCCCTAAATCAAGTCCGACTTCCACGATTTTTGAATATGTTGTAGTTATTATAAAATACTAGGTTTTTTTCGTTTCCGTTCGTTTTTTTTATTGTTTATTTCCAATACGGAGACGGAGAGATACATAACCACATTTTGTATGGAAATTTTCAGCCCCACAATCCTTTGTTCGAAGATTTTCCTTTATCGACACATACTCGTATACCTACTAGCTCTTCTAGGCGTTCTCGATGCGTGTTACAACTTTTGTCTTGTCGAGCCCGGAACGAGAGTAATTGGCTTAAATATGCGTGTAACTACCTACTCATGGACGTATTCCACTCCCCCACCGTTTACTTGTAATAAGAAGATACACTAACAAAAAATATTGATCTAATCCCAAGTCTCTTAATAAGCTGTCCGTTTGTAGGTAATATTAGTACCTACTTAAAAAATTGGTCAACGATAGTTTGCCCAGTTCTCCAGGATCGAATTTGGGACCGCTAGCTTTGCATGCAGTCACTACCAGCGTCAGCACAACGCACTCGCAATCTCAATTGGCTTCAAAGCGGAACAATTGTTTTCATTTTGTATGCAGACAAGCCTTCGATTTTCAAAATGAAAGCACAATTGCGATTGCGAGTACGTTAAGCAATAGCCCCTCAGATCAACCATACTATCAATTTTATATAATTTCCATGCGATCATGGCTCATGGTCATGGCATTTATTGAAAAAACAAAGAAGCGCGTAGAAAGATTGTCAGTATTTACTGTCTGCTGTCTTTTTATCTTTATGATTAGATACTTTATACGTCTGTGCCGGCAGAGTCCTAAAGTTCTCGATAGTATCTTTATTTAAATTTGATATTTCCCCGTGAATGTTCACGAGGCCTGCAGCGAGCAAAAGGCTCGTCTTATCTCACCGTTATCGCTTGTCATTAAACTGTAACAAATACATAGTTGTTTCGAAACGGTGCTGCTCTCGTATTTTTATGTACCATATAATATCACACAGTTGGCAAGTACGTATATTCGCTCAATTTTACAAGTATAACCTTGGGCAAGTTTATAAAACTAGACCGATGCGTATTAAAATGTCTTGGAATGTCTCCTATAACAATAAAATAAATGGGTAAAATAATAGTGAAGTAACATCGAGATATAATGGATCTATTGGGTTACAAAATGGATTTCTGATTTGAAATCTAAGTATAGATCGACCGATACTCTGATGCGATTGGTAGGTAAGCTTTTGGTTCTTAAAATTATGTTTTGAAAACGGATAGGTACCTACCTGTTCTTAATTGTTTTACATTTAGGTTTGGCAAAAAGACGGCTGGATTTTATGACTAGGTATTTTTAAATGTCAAAAGAACAAAAAAACGTTTCCAGACCAATAAATAATATTTCGATTTCCTGTGTATGGCAAATTTCGAACAAATTAAATTCGGCTATGACGCACTGTCACAGTTCGGTCACCGTTCATCCTAAAATTTCGCTACACTCGTCGTCGCACCTTGTTTTACCGCGCATGAGAACGGTCTTTAAAAACTGGTTAAACTGGCTGGGTTAACGTCAAATAGAGAAAAATAATAATATAGACAATAGATAATAGACGAGGAAAGATGTTTGGTCACCTGTTAGGGCACGACGAGTACATTAAGATGATAATTGAAGGAAAAATAGAAGGAAAAGAGGGAGACCAAGAAGAACTTACCTAGACCAATTAAAAGAAAAAATAGGAGTAGGTGCCGTATCAATGTGTTAAAGAGAAGGCTTGGAACAGGGAAGAATGGAGATTACTCCACCGACAAGAGCATAGCTCTTAAGTAAATGATGAAGATGATCGAATGTGAAATGTAACGTCGTTCAAGAAATAGACAGTGAAAACTAAACCTACACAGTTCCTGGCAGTAATAGTCCTACTATTACTGCCAGGAAATGATTTTTGGACAAATATTTCGGGATTTAAGGTCGAAAGGTAAATTGAAATATTTACGAATCAGAGAAACAAAATTAATTCAAAAAGTTTTCAGTCAAATGAAATTTGGAGAAAAAGTTTTAGTGGTTACGATACTATTAAATAATGCAAAGTGTTGGTAACGAATTTATCTCCGGCACTCGTAAATATACTCTCAAAATTAAGATATAACATTTATTTACTCTATGTATATTATGTAGGTATAAGCATTTTTTGCTTGGCGACTCCAATTATTTATAGAACATTCGCAATCTTATCTTGATTTTCCTTGTAATTAGACTTTAACATAATCTTATTTACGTACGGCTATAACATATGTTGACGACTTGGTACATTAATAAAAAGCAAGAATTATGTTTGCTGGTGCTGGTCGTTTATCTTGCCAAGTTTTATGGTCCCATAACTCTATACAAGAGTGGACGGGTCGAATTACCCGCCCCGACCCGACCTTTGTTAGACTTACTCTCTTCGTCCACTCCTTCCCTTGACTTATCATATACCAAACTCTCGTTAGCTTCAAGCAAACGTTATGTATGAAATAAGGAAAGTATCGCAAGACCAAACACCCTGCAGCTGCAAGCGGCTACGTAATCTCTCCCTAAATAAACATCCACGTCGTGAATTTCCAAGTCGCCTTACGGACAATGGCGGTGTCCACCATAAATAAACCGAACAATATTCAATAAGTGCACCGGTTTGTTCCTCCAGGAATAGCCGTCGTAAACCGCGCAGACATACCTACGGACGGATCCTCGAATCACAATAACGCAGCAGCTCAGCAGAATCCATAATCTTATTTTTGTACCGCACCACGAAGCGTGAATTTCGCAATTACGTGAGCCCCGATAGCGGCGAGCGATAGTCGCCTCAAAGCTCTCCTGGCTAGAGACCACTGTCGCCGGCCCGCGGCTTCTCAAAATAAACACCTCTTGTCTGTACACGTGCGAATGTAGACTTTATCTCGGAGACGGAGCGCGAGCGGGAGCGGCGGGTGCGCGTGAAAGCGGACTCTCGGCGCAGGGAGCAGGGCAGGTTATGCAACGCACACGCGACGTCCATTGTGTTCCCTCCTATAATTTTATCGAAGCTGATTTACGATCGATTGTTCGGCCACGGTGGACAGCGAGGTGTCCGTGTGCGTGCGCGCGCGCATGTGTGCGCACCGCGGGATCGTAACTCACCTGCAGATGGCGCTCGGATATGACGAACTCGCCACACGACGCTCTCGTAAATTAAGAACCGACCGACGTCTCGAACCGTGTTCTTTTCAGCTTTATTTTATGTCTCGAAAGGGAATTGCCAGGGCGCTCGCCTCGGCGAAAATTCAAATCATTATTCCCCGCCGGTAGCCGGCAGATGTTTATTCGACCTGATGATAAAATACGCCTACCGGCAAATTGTTTTCCGGCACGGTTAAGATTGAGTTTCAATACCCAATAAAGATTGCGCAGGTCGCTGAAATCAATTGGATATAAAACGGAGGAAATCGTTAGGCAAAGCTTTATGTAAAGATCGTTAACAGTTTGACAGACGTTTGGAATAATAACACTCTGTTGATTCCGCAAAGTGGCGCGCAATAATAGCTCTATTGTTACGGGGCGTTAACGTGGTTCTGTGAAAACACTTCGCTCTGAACGCAGTGTTGAAGCTTTCATGTACGATTTTTGAGCCCTTTACAGAATTGTTGTCAGTATTGGACGCCGAGATCAAAGTTGTTGGCGCACTGTTTAGTTACTTCACTATGTTGCAAGTGGTGGTATTTAAATGGCTCGTCACGATCGGTTACAGCAGTCTCCTAACGTGTTCAGAATGTTATTTAAGTATTTTATTAATCCTTTTAAATGTAGGGTTGCGGCTTCGAAGCCGAAGATAATGCCAACAGTATGATAGGGCGCTATCCAATGAATATTCATCTTAATAAGTCCCTGAACTTTACGAGATATTAAGACCTCTAGCGTTTACTTATATTGAAAAGAATTTTATTTTATTCCTGTTCCACCTGAAAAGATTTAGTTTCTCAGTGTTGGTATGAACTTTTTTTTTTTAACGGACAGTGAATGTCAGTAGGTACTCATCGTCCCCCCCGGCTAGGCAGCCTTATGAGGGTGGGGGGCTCTCAACCACCTCAGTCTCCTGTGAGAGCTGAGGTGGAAGCATACCGTCTAAAACCTCTCCGGTTTAACCCACAAAGGCTGTTAACGGGGGCACCGTGGGCTGATGACTATGCCACCACCATAGGTGCCCCCAGCCGCCCCAGCCTAGTGCTGGGGCACCCGCGCCTAAGGAGGGAATGTTCGTTTAACACTGTAAACCCTCCCCCAGACGTGTAGGACCCATAGTGTCCCCCCCACAGTCCTACTAGGGGTTCAAGCGGCAGCAAACCGTGGATATTTCTAGAAACCTACATAAAAAGTTGCTAAAGAAGTTGCGAAGTTGAAAAGTATGAAGGCAACTTCAATTGCGTCAGAGTCAAGATGGCTGCCGTTACTTAAACACAAATGATGATTCAGATTCACGATGTTATAATGATGCACTGAAAAACAAACCTCGATTGTAATCGTTCTATTCGATAGTATCGTATATTCATCCAAACCTAACAACATGTTACATACATCAATGTAGATGCAAGATCACAAATAAACTTGCTTCGTTAGTTCTATCAGCTTTGGTTGAGATAAGGTTTTGTATAAGTAATTTCAAAATTTGATCTATTTTTATCTAAAATTGTTAAATATCAATAAATTTGAGTATTAGTAAATTATTTACAGCGACCGAAGTAGCGTAATTAAAAAGTTTCAAGCCGTTCTAGACTTGCATGGACCAATCGTATCATATTGAACTAAATCATTCAAAACACAAAATCTGAAATACAATTCCAAAAGGACAAAAAATCAAGTAGGTATCCTACTAATATTATAAATGCGAAAGTTTGTAAGTTGGTTTTCCAATTCTTCACGCTGGACGGCTAGACGGATTTGGGTGATATTTGAAATGGACATGGTTTTTACCCTGGATTAACTAATTTTACTGAGGGAATAATGATAATTGAAATCTAAGCAGACGGAGTCGGGGGCAGAAGCTTGTATTTTATAAAAAGGTTGACATATCATTAATATCACGAAACTACCGATGGTGTGCTGGCTGATAGTCAATTCAAAGAGCTAAAAACAACGCAGTATAAATGAAAAAACAAAAGACATGCGATCCTCTAGTTGGACAAAAAGCCTATTTCTACTTAATCTAGAACATTCTCTATTTATCTATGAACTGACGGTGACCAGTGGACAATGGAAACCGCAGCCACAGTGACCACAACGGATTACTAAGCGCTGTGATCACCGAGATAGCTTATCTCTGACTCACTTCATGCCTCATGCTCGTGCCTACATCTTACAGGTGGACGTTACGTTACATATTCGATTCAATAGGTGAACGATAGTCAAGAAATTACGTTAAGAAAATGTGAAGAAAAATGTATAAACAAGTTCGAATATTTGATTTGATCACAGGGTAACTGATGTTAGTTCAAATCCAGATTCAATAAGGGTATAAAGGCTTGTAGTATTGTTAGGCGATGGGCTTGCAACCTGTCACTATTATACTCAAATAATATACGCATACACTGGTAAACATCTTAACCTGTTTGTGCAAAATATGGTTACAGCATGAACAACAAGTTTTTAAAGTTCCCTGTATTAATATCAACCTTATTATTAGCGATATAGAATTGAATCGGCTTTTGTGATTGAATTTAAGATACTGCTTAGGAGGGCAGAATTGTGTTACAGACCCTGGGACTAAGATGGAATGCCTCTCCAGTAATTTCACCGGTAATCTTATAACCACACCGTAACACAACAATGCGAGCACTGCTGCTTGGCGGTAGTTTAAAGGATAAGTTGGTGGTAGCGATCCGGACGGACCCTGCCCAAGTTCTACCACCACTAAATATCCCGCGTTTTCAATATTAGGAACGAAAACTGTTCTATCTGTGTCTTTGTCAGTCGAGTAATTTCCTTTCTATCCTATCCCGAGCCTTCCCTTTATCACACTGATACGGCAAGACGCCTACTTTTTCTTTTAATTGGTCTAGGTAAGTCAATTGTGTAATCATTACATTTTTTTTAATATTATATCAAGTTATTAATAGTCAGGTGCAACGATAATAACGGGAAAAAATATTTTGGTCTAAAATGGTTTGTTTAACGTCAAAATTATTGAAAGAATGATTGTAAGAATGCTTTAATGTTCGTTTTTGTCTATAAAAGTCTGATAACTTGCTTAATTCTGCTTGAAAGCCTTCGATAACAAGTCACAGTAGCAACATAATGCAACCTCGAGCATCACGAAAGCCTTTCTATTACCGTATTCGTTTCCTTATGGAACCTTTACAAAATGGCGGCATTGCTGCGCGTCCTTGACGTCCAATACTCATTTAGCTAACGAGCTGTGAGGGTTGATTGGCACTGCTTATTCTTGGGATGGTTTCACCAAGATTTCCTTGACGTACATTGTGTGTTATGATTTTGAGGTTATTATTTATTGGAGGTCTTAAAACTCAGTTGTATAAGTTGTCATCGCGATAGTACAAAGTGACAACAAGCAAGACGACAAGATATGTAATTTATGTTTGTACCTAGAATTGGGCATAAGGATGAAGATAAACTAAGTATACCATAAGTCAATAAGGTTCCACTCACGACCTTTTCAAGAGACATCTTTAATCTTTATAGTCATACTGCCGAAGCGAACATGCAAAATTATGAATAACGTCTAAAATAGTTCACGCAGTTTCTGTAAACTACGTCTTGTACTAATGACTGCCACATTCTGTTTTCTTTTTGTTTGTTTTCCTCAATCGCCTAAAGGTTAGCTGGAAGAGATCCCTTAAAGGGATAAGTTCGCCTTTGTACATTCTAATTCTGTAAATATTGTATTTGATTTTCTGTTTTTTGTACAATAGGTAACGTGTTTACATTCATACGTACATGAGAGTCTTGAGCAATTGGAAACTAACGATTACATACTCATAGTATTATTATTTTATATGCTGTAAAAATAAATACAAATTGTTGATCAAAACGACTATTTTAAAACAATTCCCTTTTAATATCAAAGTTGTCAAGCGCACGCCTAGTGACGTTGAAAACCCATAGGTATTTTAATTCAAATGGTTTCCGTTAAAAATATCTTTTTGAATTGTTGTAGGATTATAAAGATATTTGTGTACGTTTATTTATAGATGTGTTTTTGATGAAAATAAATAAATATAAGGGGACAATCTCACATCAATTGAACTAGTCCCAAACTAAGCTCTAAGCTTGTACTATGGGTACTAGACAGCGATATAAATACTTATTTAGAGAAATATATACTTAAATACATAGAAAACATACATGACTCAGGAACAAATATTCGCGCTCATCACACAAATATCTGCCCTTACCGGGATTCGAACCCAGGATCACTAGCTTCGTAGGCAGGGTCACTACCCACTAGGCCAGCGCGTCGTCAAACACTGTGTACAATCATGACGATGATGATGAATGAATTTAAGAAAGATTTCCTACATACATTATTACTGATTATCTAGTGCAGCTGTCACATGATCTATTGGCCATACTTAGAGCCAGTTAATTTCGATTATGTCTGATTATGTCTGGTTCCTATATTCAAACCGCGGATAGATAAAGCTTACTTCAGATTAAGACTGCGCCAAGCGTACGCGGGATGTACAGTGGCGCCCTCATTACTTTTATTGTGTTTTCTAATAAATGTTTTTGTACTAAAAATAAAAACACAACTTATAGGGCAAATTATATAGTTTAATAACAATTCACCTTCGAGTTATTAACTTAACGGAAAAAAGTGGCCACCTTTTCCCGTTAAGCTGACTACTCAAAGGGTAATTGTTATTAAAGTTTGTTACGTATCCCATAAAATGTGTTTTTACTTACAATACAAAAACATTTCGTCTGATTCCAAGGAAATTCTTTAGTTAATTAGAAAACACAATAATAGTAATGAGGGTGCCAATGGACGCTCGGCGTTTGCTTGGCGCAGTCTTAATATTCGACACATTTTGTATTGTTAGTAGTAGATTCGCTCCATATTACCGATGTGTAAAAGAGCAGTCATGTGGGCAAATATTTTTTTTTGCTTTTTTGGCGTAGACGTTTAGCCAATTTACTGAATAAATATTTTGAATTTTGAATTTAGTTAAATGTCCAATTTTAACCCGAAAGTAAGCCTTCTGTCCTCGGTTTGAATAAAGGAACCCGATAAAAGTCATTCCTTGGAGACGAATTTTCATACACGATGAAAAAGGAACAAGTTCATAAGTGTCTAAAATGTCTAAGTACTTACGACGGTATACTATTTTCCAACTTGGTCAACGTAGACAAAAAAATAAATCAAAATTCATTCAATCAAATTATTCACCCTCATATTACAATTATTCACAACAATCCCGGTCACATGATCAGACACATGAGCACATTATTTTCGGCATTACACGTTTTTTTATCAAACTCAGATGCAGATAACAGTGTCCAGTAAATTACAATTACATTCATATCGGCGTGCTAATTATTATAAATGAACGTCGGTAAGGGTTATTGTCCACTGCGCGCGATGTGATGCTATCTAGCTTCCGAGTGTCGCGCAATCATTATGATAATAGCCCCGAGACACGAACCCGGGACCTTAGTCGGTATAAATATGATCAATCAGTTATTTCTTATTCCACGTCTTGTAATATAAGTATCGAAGGTAATCTTTAACCTCTCCTTGCACGCAATAGGTACCTACGGTTTCACTGAATTTGGGTTGTGTTAATATCTAGACTAACGGACACAGATAAGATCTATTTCTAATTATTTTTTAGTTTTGTTGTTAGCTTTCGTGAAGGTAGCTAGTTTTTATGAGTTAGCCTTTAAGCCCTCAATTTGGTTATTTTTAAGTCTAAGTACAATTTTATTTGGCTTATCGTTTGACGTTATAAAACAGGTAACATTTTATTTTGGTTTATACCGGAGATATTTTTCAATTTAGAAATTGGCATCATGCAGTGATTTCTGACATCCCTACTATTTATAATTACATATTAATACCTAAGTATTAATGCTAACATTGTAAAATGAAATCATGATCCAAAATAGTTGCTTTGTGATGGTCGGTTTGGGTGTCTGTGTTACCGTACGTTTGTCATCGCCTAGGTACCTACTTTTTATTTTTATTTAGTTTCAATCTTGAGTTATAACCAGTTATTATGTATACAGGGTGTCTCATTCAAATCGGTCAGTATGGGAAAGTCTGAAACTATAAGACATACCTACGAAGATTTCTTCTTAGGAACCATGTCACCGATTTTGAAAAAAAGAAAAACTGCATTCATACATTTGAAAAAAAAAATGTACCCAGCTAGGGAATCGAACCTGGTTGTTTTGAAAAAATAAACTTACTTACACTATTTCTATTCAGATATCGATTGTGTAGGTCTTAAGCAGTAAATGTTTCTAAGAAACATGATGTCTTAAATCCAAACAAATCTTCGTATGTCTTATAGTTTCAGACTTTCCCATACTGACCGATTTGAATGAGACACCCTGTATACTTATTTTAAAATATTTTACTGTCACTAATGTACGACATAGCTATTACCTTGGGTGTTTATTCTTTGAACAATAAATTAAACAGCCGTTATTCTAAGCAATGAAAGTTAAACTGACAAAAAAATCGATAATCTTTACAAATAATTCTAAGAAAATAACCACTTCATATGCCTCCGTTTAAACGACACTTTTTGCGATCGTCTTTTAGAGAATTTAGGGAATAGGGAATACTTTTTAGACATTAGCCGTATGTCGACAAAGCATTAATCACACGTATCTCCCGAGTCCCGCGCTCGATCCGTCACCGGACAATAGCTCCGGCCATCTATCAAAGATAACGATAATGATAGCGAATTCTATTCCGAATCGCTTTGCGAATTCAATGTAGGTTTCTGAACGTCTGTCCGAA
The DNA here is from genome assembly GCA_963966035.1 of Acleris laterana. Classification (NCBI taxonomy): domain Eukaryota; kingdom Metazoa; phylum Arthropoda; class Insecta; order Lepidoptera; family Tortricidae; genus Acleris; species Acleris laterana. The sequence goes on from OZ014451.1 coordinate 11,656,058, forward strand.
ATGGATGACTATTCTCCAGTGTATACGATGGGACGTTTTCGAAATAATGAAAAGCCATGATGCTTATGGCCACACTCAGAGTCAGTTAATAACGATAAAGTCCGATTTTTTGAAAAATTTGCAATTTAATTTGAACAAAGACGACACGTTAGCTATGTTGGTAGAAACCCTGCCTACGAAACTAGCGGTCCTGAGTTCAAATCCAGGTAAGGGGGAATAATTGTGTGATGAGCGTGAGTATTTGATCCTGAGCCTTGGATGTTTTATATGTACCTATATAAGTGTGTACAGATGTAGGTAGTGAATAATCCTTTCCCATCGTTTTTTGTCGGATAAGCTCGTATTTATCTATCTTTCTCAATTAGCTTCAGGACCCGTCAATAAGCCAACTGAGAAAGCAAGATAAATACGAAATTATCCGACCAGAAACGATGGGAAAGGATTGTTCACTACATCTGTATTTCCCTATATAAGTAAGTTTGTCGTTGTCTAGTACCCATAGTACTACTACACTGGCCCGCAAAATTAAGTATCTCACTTTCAATGAAATTTTCATTAAAAGTGTTATAGGTACCTTTGTTTTGCGGGCCAGTGTAGTATAGAGCTAGATCAATCGGTGTGACTATCCTGTGGTATTTATCATTTATTTAATTGTCTCTAAAATGTCTCTGACTTAGGCGGTTAACGCTAACGTAAACAATTTTCGTGAACTGTCAAAATGTTTAGAATTAAAATAAGCGCTCGACATGACCGTCCGGCAGCTTACGTCAGTCCTAAACTTTCGATAGCGATAATGTTCGCCGTTTCAGATTGTAGTCTTAAGAATGCAAATGTGCATGGGTCATAGATCCCACTTACCATCAGGGTGCATGTGGGCTCGCTTTCGCCTTCCTCATGAAAAAAAAATCATCTTGTCTACACACAACTATAGGTGCGGTAACCATACAACTACTTGAAATAGCTCTAACTAGATTTATTTAGTATGACTGCGTGTTGAAATGGGTGAAAAAGATAGCATCAAACCACGCATCTTATCCTCCGGCCAACGTTATCTTATCTTTAAAACTACCGCCAAGCAGCAGTGTTCGCTTTATTGTGTTCCGGTGAGGAAATAGGACAACTGGTAAAATACCTACTTACTAGAATAGAGGTATGAAATCTATTATTACTCAGTGTTGGTCTTACGGTTGCAGTCATGAGATTAAATGTGTATCTGTTTTAGATCCCCTTTACAATCAGATTGCCTGTGTGCTAGTTTGACTTATGCCATAAAAAAATAGTGGTGCTTAAGTAGTAAAACTCTCTATATACCTGTAAAGGTGCGTGAAATTCATAACAAAAAAAAACTCTACTGATACCTAATAAAAACTGATTGACAATTTATTTTTCGTCATTTTTTTTTTCATTTTCAAATTACGAATATAAAATACATTACGGAAAATAAACGTTACAAAGAACACGATTACATTCCTCCTTCGACATAATCTCGATACCTTAAGCAGTTCACAGAACCCATAAAAATAACCCACCTTTATCAGCAATTAAACATAGGTAGTAAATTAAACCAACTACCGTTTAAGCAGCAGACACAATACTAGGATCCTAATAAAAGTCTAAAAATCCAGGGAAAAAGAGTATAAGTGTAGTATACTCTTTATAGTATATATGCCCTTTTTTATTACGAGTTAAGTAGACTTATGCCCTTTTTGACTAGGACTCCAGCGTTTGACAGTCGTAATGTTTACACATATTAGGCACGAACTACTCGTTAACTGCTCGAGTGCTGTTTAAAAGTCGAGAGTAACGTTTCAGATGATGAATGCGATCTTAAGATTAGGTTTCACGCTAGTCATGTTTAACATAATGAGTTTTCTATTCTTTCGATCGCGTCCGGAATCAGTTCCAGAAATTGAGATACAGTTGAAGTCAATGCGTTATTTGAATCCAGTAATGATCTAGGGCTACCAATGTCGTTTCTAAACGACGCTTTTTATTTGTAGTTTTGTAACAAAGAAATTACTCATACTCATACTTTTTTTTATCCCCGATCGTCATTTAAACTAACCTGCTGGCATATTGTCTAACGCGCAATTGAAATCGATTTCGAAGCGGAACAATTATTTGCATTGTGTATGCAGACAAGCTTTCAATTTCATATGACACGGTTAATTCAATTCAAAATTTTGACCGCCGTTCCTTGCATAAAGACCCTGTGTTTTTGAGATTTAATTTAAAATGTAGTTTTCAGATTTTTCCTGTACTTTTTGTAGTATAAGACGGTATTACTTGCCAAATTTCATAGACCTAGGTCAACGGAAAATACCATATTTCTTTTGATTCTTTTAAGAGTGTCGAAATATACGTTTTTTGTGGCAAAACCGGCCCTATTTTTATTTAAGTTAACTTAGAAGTTTGATTTTATCACAGCTTCAAAGTACTGTAAACTTGAGGTGTTGGTTTTAATTTCAACTCGATACCTCCACGTGTTCCCGAGATAAAGGCCCTTGACGGACTGACAAACAGACAGACGGACAACAAAGTGATCCTATAAGGGTTCCGTTTTTTCCTTTTGACGTACGGCACCCTAAAATGGTTTAAATGATAGCCTCCCTTTGTGAAAGTCGGTTAGCAATGTTAAAATATTTATTTCCGCAGTATCGATCGTGTCCGTATAGAGGCTCGGAACATCGTAAAGAGCTAATTGGTGATAAAAGCACGTAATTGGTCGCGGCAATCGGCGCCCGCGCACTAATGAAGCCGGTGCGCGGGTGCGTTGCCTAACGAATCGTTAGCTCTATCTACAATCTCTTTCTATATGGTGGAAGAAAACACATTTATTCCGCCTAAATTTGACACAGTCTGATATAAAGTTTACGCATGTCAGTATAAAAACGTTTTTTTTTCTGAATTTGTAATCGTTTTACCTTTTTTATTTCATAATGTAAGTTATACAAGTTTATAATCTAAAAACAACCAGTCTGTTAGACTTCAACACCTACTTTGTCATTAGTGAAGCAATAAGTTTTCCCCTGATTTTTATAACATAGTGGAAATCTAGAAAAGGGAAAAATTGTCTTCCTGAATAATGTATTTTCATTCGATTTTAAAACTACGTTTTAAATAATCAGTTGAATTATTTTAAATAATTCGTATTAATGTAAATAATGTTGTCAGATATTTAATTTAGGGGTATGATGATTCAACAACCATTTGGGGAAAATCACAATCGCTAGATTCTCATCGTTACATTTTATAAATAAACTAAATTTAATAAAAAAATAGCAAGTTATAATAATATAATTTACTATAAGTACATTTACTGTACCAAGAACACAACAACATTACAAGCAACAAAATTGGTATCTTAAAATTGCACGTTCCTTTACATATGTAATACTTATTGTGAAGGTGTAAGATTGCCAATGCATTCCTAACCCTCAGGGCTAACGGCTGCACTTACAGTCAGTTAATGACGATTAAGTCGTTCCTTAGTGACGATATTCATACACAAGTTTCAAAAAGAAACGATTAATTGTGTCCAAGATAAATACGGCGGTAAGATTGCAAGTACTCATGACCAATGGCCTCAGCCTACGCAGTGGAACGTATACACGCTCAAAACAGTAGGTAATGTGGCTTGCCACCACGACTTTCACAAACAAAACAATTTGACCTACAGATTACGTCACAAAACATATTCCCCGATATATATCTCCAATCATTAGCCGAAATGCCGAGAGCGTAGCGTGACGACGTGAACTCTGCCAAGCGCGAACAATCGAAAATAATCTAACATATAAGGGAATAATGCGGAGCAATTAAAGGATTTGTTTTGTGTTCGTGCCGGGGGGCCGTAAGACATGTGCCCTAGTTCTGACGTCATGACTCATGCGCGATGTGACTGTAATTGCGTCTCCATGCTTGTGTTACGGAAGGAGGCAGAACCAAGCTTTTTTAATTTTCTTACATGGATGTAATGACACGCAAAGTTCCATTGTTATATTCTAGTTGTCATTGAATTGACGGTTCTGAATTTTATTTTCCTTTGGTTGGGCCTGAATCCTTTGCAAATGACAATTTTACCACTGAATCAACACGTAACGGAACTACTGTTAATCGTTTGTCATAAAATGAGCCTTAAAATCTGCAGTATTGTGCAAGTTGAATTTTTGAGTTGGGCAGGATTTCAACACATGCTGTCAAAACCATGTTATATTCCGACACAAGTAATATTCCAACGAACAAAGAAGAAGCATTTATTAATGACAACAAAGAACAACAGACACAAAATGATGTCACTCAGACTAATGCCGGCATAAATGCCAGGATTCCATCACCGATCAATCTCATCTCATCGAAGGTAAAACAACTGACAATCTGACAATCTAAAGCAGCGTCGCATGCCTCAACATTGAAACCCACTTATTCCACAACGACAAACTGCCGCAGTGCAACGAGTCGTGCGATGATCCCGACCGACCAATCCAAACTTAATGTCAAACCCAAAAACCGTGTAAGTGGCTGAAAACGAAAGGTGGAATTGCCGACGCTACTGTATAAATAGGTTAAGTATTTCTGATAATAGGAGTTATATCGTTATAAATGCTTATTAAGGTTGCGTAGGGCGGTGCTCACGTCAATTAGTGCTTATCTGGATTCGTGACTTTTGACTTATGGCCGGGCGATCTCCGATGCGTGGCTTTACATACCATTCCGACCGTTTCAGTGGAAAATAGAGGCGTCCCGCAGTAAAGCCAAGATTATAGCTTGTATTAAGGCTTTGTTGTGATATATTAGCTAATTAACTTGGAATTTTAATGTTAGATTACCTTCTCAAATTATAATTTGAGAAGGTAATCTAACATTAAACCTACCTCCACCACAGAACGTTCTATAGAACGTAGTGATGTGGTGGAGGTAGGTACGAGTAGAAGGAGTAGTTTTAAGCAAAATAAAGAAAACAGATTTATAGAACCTAGTAGGTACATGTGTCTTTAGATGCTCTTCCTATTCAAAGATTATGGTTTTGTGTGTAATTTTTTGTGTTTCGTAATATTAAGATTATGTATTATGAGGTCCATTTTTCCTATAAATTATTAAAACTAAAAATATCATCGTAAACATCATTAGCCAAAAGATATTCACCGCTCCTACCAACATCTCTCCCTACAATTATTTCTGCTGCGTCTGTTTTACATACTAAAAATCGTTTATTATATGTATAATTTCTACCTTAACACCGTATCGATAAGCACGTACAATTACTGCTTTTACCATTTCCTATTTCTCCAACCATAATCTGACCTGTCAACATTCAAACAAGTTCCTTCCACCACAATTAAATGGCAACCGGTTCAGTAGGACGCTATTAAGTTTCAATTTGCACACATGAACCGCAAACAAAGAAAGTGGCCATCTGATACACGCCCCATTTACATGCGCACGCCCAGGTAATTAACGTTCATTTAGATTCATGATTGCAGTCGTTAGAGGATCGGGGGATCATAGGAAGCACTAGGACTTAGTTGTGTGTTAAATAAACGAGGAAATTACTTAAAGGATGAAACTTTTCATTTTAACGCGTTTTAGAACACGAAGTTCACTATGGAAGGTATTTTTTTAATTAGCGTCATATTTTATGATACTTGGACTATGAACAAAATTATAAGTAGGTACATATGTTGACAGTCTAGTATACGAGTACAACATGTGTTAGTTTTATCTGCCTATATAAGAAATCCTACTAACTAGGAAGAACCTCTATTTCACGTTGTCTTTTAAACCAAATCGTTATGATATTGTCAACATTATGATAGTTCTAATTCACCTGAAAGTGAAAGCGAGGAGGTCTAGGTATTTTGAGAGCCAAAGCGTGTTTAATTGTTCATATTTCATTTTCGAAATCGCGCCGGATTCGTGTGATTGGGATAAACACAGAAAGACAATGGGAATGATATACGCTACTTATATTTGTGAAAAAATAGTCAATTTCTGAGCGAATAGTGACAGGTGGAAACCACGTGATCTGGTATGTGATTCAGGAAATAGTTTAATAATAAACTGTAGTGATAAAATGATAAAATGCCAATTACGAACAAGTACCTAATCTGAATCAAGTGATTCAAGTCTCATAAGTAAAATATTCATGGTCGGTCAGACAAAAAAAGCCTGCATTTTCCCCTCTACACGTCAAAGTAAGTACATTATTACGTTCGAGTAGACAGCAAGCCGCTATTACCCTTATCTTAGTCATTGCCGTTCTCAATTCGTGAAGGAATTCGTCGGATTTCCCTACGCCAGGCCGCGGCAGAAATGACTGCTTGTTTGCGGATGGAAATCGGCTGCGGGAAATACCGTATGGAGGGCTTCTTTACGGTTGCGAGGGGGATTTGCGACGTGGTCTTTCTTTCGTAGTTAATGTGATGTAATTGTGCTTTGACCTAGATATTTACCGGTTAATTTATCGCGGTAAGTTTCTTGAGGTAATCGTGTTTTAGCAATGTTTTGGAATTAGAGTCGCCCCTTGGAAATATGGATGCCAACAGAACGATTAAATCCCTTAAGGATCATACACAGATTTAGGTTCCCGTCTTTCCTGTGCACATACCCGAAGATAACGTGTTTAAGGCCTAATTTTCTGGCTGAACCCACATCCGCTGGGCGATAAACGGCAGCGTCACGTCTACTTTAGTCCTAGGCAAACATAACCTATGTGCACACAAGCCCTTAACTATTTTGACCACAGGAGAGACAACTTTTGTTTTTGTGATTGTAATATGATATTAGTTAGATAAAAAAACTAAACTCAATTGTAATTTAATTTATATCTATGTCGATGCGTAGACACTCAAGTTAGTAAAGTGAGAGTAAAATTAGCGATCGTGGAACTTTCGCGAATAAGTAATGCTCATATCACTTTAGATTCTGTGCTGTTTGTGGTTGCTCTTGTTTGACTAGAGAATAGATATAAAATATTTTGTAGAAAATTATGCTTTTCGCCATCTTTCAATATTGTCTCTTTTAAAAAGTTTCGTAAAATGTTCAGACTTGAATATCTAACAGGTCAGCTCAGGCCCTAAACAAGATGTATTCGGTGTTCGTTATCGTTATCCAAAATGTATAGGATTGACGTAAGCTTTCAGACGGTAGCGTCCAGCGCTTATATCAATTCCATTCATGTTGTCCGTTTTCGATAATCGTTTACGTCAGTGTTAAGCAACTGGGTAGTGATTCTGTTAACAACGCCGGTCGTGCGGACTGTCGAGTGATACCAAGCGGCGAGATTAAGTAGTCCCGTCAGTGCGAACAAAACACATTGTATCGCGTGCATTTTCAATTTAGCAGCACGACGGGTCGAACGTTCGTATAAGGCTGCTTAATTGAAAATGCACGCGCTACAATTACAGAATCACTACCCTGGTCTAGCCTCACTGATCCACTTCCACCATCAGCCTGGCCACGTCCTTATCGGATTAGGGGCTCTGTTTCGTTCCGCTCTGCTAGCTTTCCAAGTATTTGCGCTTATTTCGCTCCGCAGGATTAGCTCAGAACTTCGCTGTTCTTTATGTTAGTCAAGGAACACGTTGAAGTTCCTTCTAAATCTACAGCATTTTGTTATAACTCCTTTTAATGTGAGTGTTAAATTGACAAACATCTGTATTCTTGACGAACATACATGACGGTTTACGACGACAAAATGTTATAGAAAACCGGAGGAGAGAATGTACCTAGCTGAAAGACAGCTTTGTGATTATCTTAAGTGCATGAGTTTAAGTTGTCCCGCCAGAGCGTACGAAACATATTTTAGGGCATGCATTCTCGATTAGCTACTTTCAGCATCTGGATAACGTTCGGCCGGCTATCGCTATCACACGTGCGCTGACTGTATAAATATTTATCACTCGTGTTTCATGAAGTATTAAAAATAAGTAAATACAGTATACAGTATAACAATATGCAAAAGTTTATCAATTATCAGGATAAACGCAGCCATAGGCATTTCGCGACCACTGCCCGCAGTCACGCACGTCGCCTATCTCACGCGGAACACATTTTCTTCATTAACCTGTCCACCTCCTATGTTTTTACGCCGCAGTAAAAAGCTTAAGGTCTTTTCATATTAGAATATTCGCGTGTGTGGCGGCGTAAATCACTGGATTGTCACTGCGGGCGACTTATAATTTTATTGTCGGACGAAGGCGACACGACAGCGGCCGTCACGCGACCGCCGAGCCTCACACGACACGACACACGGATCCAGCTTTTATTGTCCTCGGTTTAATTATAAAGCTATGTCGAATTAGATCCGGCCGGAGATTAGCCGTCTAGACTCCCACTGGGCGTTTCTTTCGTGCGAGATTAATTGTAATTGGGTGTAATATAAAGTGGATGATTAAATTTTTAGATGGCTTCGCGTTAACAGTACACAGACCTCGTTGAGTTAACATTCGGGCAGATTTCGGCTTCGTTCGTGTTGAATGCGTAGATTGTAAATCGTAGTCATAAATGGCCCGTTCTGAGTTCATAACGAAGGCTAATCTCCTAGCTCATTAAAGCGGCGGCTTAGCGATTTGTTAAACCTTTAACCTAGGTAGTAAGTAGAGTTTTTATTGAAAACGTTCGTTACTTTTATCGTAATAGTTGAACGCGATTATTTTTAAGGGCTCGGCTAATTATGTTCCGTCGTAGGGAGGTGGTTGTTCCGAGTGTCGTGTTGTCCGCGCCCCGCCCGCCGCCAATGCCGATGCGGGGCCATTATGCGACAGGCCGTCGAGCGGTTCACCTAATAGGTGTCATTATTGTGTCGTTCAGAAATTGCCCCACTATCGGACGAGTTATCACGGTCGCTTTATAGGTTCAGATTACATGTTGCCTACATAATTTTCCACATAGCCCAGGTACATGGGAGGCGTTTGCCATGCGTCCATTTTTCACCAGCTCTCTTTAATTGACTGGTTTGATTCTAGAGCAGGATTTGCATTACGCGTCACGTGACTTATGGAAACTGTTACGGCTTCCTATGGTGCACTTAATTACTGCTGTTCAGAATATGAATAGAAGAATGTGGGCGCCTTCGTTATGGTAACATGTAATGCAATCATTTGTAAACATAACAATAATAAGGTTAATCTTTTTGCCTGTGTGAGCGTGTGATTGTGTTGTTTATAGTTTATTTTCTATTAAATAGTTTAATTTAAACCTGGCAACTATTCAAATTACCTTTCTTCACAATGCATTAGCATCTAATTTTCTTTTTTGTATGTATGTGAAACATATTCTATGGGCTTTGTGTGTTTAGGACACCATACAACTAATATAATTAAAAATGTACTAGATAATATTCTTCAATTTAGTTATTATGTATGTATGTATGTTATATAACTCTTTATTACACAAAAATATAAATATTACAATGTAAATATTAAACCAATGTACAAGGGTGAACAAATAATATACTTAATGTACTTATAATAAAAAAAAAAAACTAGGACTTTTAACCCTAGCAATCACTAATTGAAATTGCCATTCAAATTGAGCAAGGAATAATCAAGTAAATATTGACTTATTTTGTCAGACGGTTAATATATTTGTATAGAAAAACAACAACAAAATAAAAATAAATGATTTAGGATGCTGATACTCTTTAAAATATAAACATTTAATGTAAAAAATAATTAAACTAAACAAGATTTACTATAAGTAAGTAGTTGTTAATATTAGGTACCAATAGGTTAGATTGTTTTCGATTGTATTAATTTACTTTTTGTTATTTTTATAAAGTTATTAAACAGACAACCTTCAAGGAAAATAAGGCTTACATAAAACCAAGAGAGATTATCTCTTATTCGATATAAATTTAATTAAATAGCAATGATAAATCATGTCAACCAAAGCTGGTAAGAAATAACGAGTTTTAACATGATTAAACTAATATATTAATTGATGAATCTAAAATAATCATTAATCACAATCTTGTTAAAAAATACAAAATTAAAAAAAACCTAGTGCCTTGTTTAACTACTTACCTGTACAATACTTTGTCTGTTCCAAACATTATGCCACTCAGTTTGATAGACAAATAGCCTTCATAAAGTGAGTTAATTTATGCACTGAATACCGCATGCAGTAATGAGGGTGAGGATACGTGGGCCGGATATCCGCGCGGATAGTTAAGACACCGCGGCGCGAGAAGGGTTAACTGAATTTGTCTGAGTTGATTGATGAAGTTTGAAGTGAATTTTGTGGATTTCTACTGTCTATTGAAATTAAAACATGAAAGGATTCGACATACGTGTACGTTATGTTAACAATACGATTATGATTTAGATGTAGAAATAGTTAATCGCTCTTCCCTGATAAAAAGTACCCTACCCTATGTACTATTCCAGATTATCTACCACATCTCTGTGCTAAATTTCATCCACATCAGATTCCTTCAGACGTTCTGGTGTGATTGAGTAACAAACATCCAAATGTTCGTGTTTAAAATTCTCAAGATGTTTTCAGTAAATATAAACAAGTCAATTTGTAAGTATCGCTTGGCTTTTTCTTCAGTCTTGGCCACTGCCGCCGTGTGTATTGATTATATAAATAATTCAAATAGGCTCGGTTTTTTTTTACTTACGCTTATCTGTATTTTTTTTAAACTCTACTGTAATATATTTGTCTAATACTTTCCCTACACAAAACAAAACAAAGTAATTCAAACACACACCTAATTAATCACCCTCAACCTATACAACTATAACAAACATTAGACAGTATTCTACCAATTTAAAAGACAAAAGAATCAAGATAAGCAAGGGTCATTAAAACAGAAAATTATAGTGATAATGCCGGGAATGTTTCGTACTGGTCGCCGTCCTTTGTCCAAGATATTCGGGGGGACCTGTAGGGGGGGACCGTGACTCAGGCGTTAATGAAACTCATTTTCATATTTTCCATTATAATATTTGGGTCGATAACCCGGCTCGGAGGCGGAATGTTCTTGTCATTATATAAATAAAATTGTGATTTACGTCGTAGCGTACATAACTTTTAAGCCTATAACATTTTGTGTACATAAAATGTCTGTGTTATTGCGCATGTATTTATTGGAAACGTTGATAGTTATGTTATTGAGAAGTGTTCATTTCTACACAGGTGGTTTTGTATAAGTCGGTACTTAGAGCGATATACAAGTTACTTTAGGTATAGATTGCCAGTTAAAAGTGTTTAAACAGAGAAATTGCTTTAGTACGCACACTTTAGAAACATGCTACTTCTTCTTTCGCCAGTCGTCTTAAGACTACGGTAGATAGGACCCAAATATTACACCTGTTAACACAGTTTTGTGAAGGTGCACTAAGACGTAATATTCAAATCCAGATAGAAATCTACGCTTTCTTAGGCCATAAGAAATTTAAATTTGAACTTGTACATTTAATTGAAGATTAAGATATTTTTTACGTTATAACATAATTTATTTATTTAATAAAAAACTATTTTTGTAAGATAACAGATACACCAAAATACCCAAGATGATACATAAAATCGTAACCAAAATACAAAACGAAAATAATATAAGTAATAAATAGGTTAAAAAAAAACATGAGACTACGTTACGTAGAAAAATATTGCTTTTAACGTGTTATGGCATTGGCTGTTAACTCCACCGCCATTACTGTCGAGTCAATAAGAGGTGGGACAGTTGGAAGGAAAAAGGAGACGAGGAAGATCACCAACGCAACGCAGTGAAAGAATTCCGCTAAAACAATTTGCAGAAGTAAGTATATGCAAGAGGCCGAAGATAGAGCGCTTTGAAGAACCAAGCAACAACTGATTGCTGTTGCGTCCCTCAGTCACGAGGTAACGAGCAAGAAGAATGCAGAAACATGTCAAAAGCAATAAGGTTTTTACTGTAAAGAATCTCAGCCCAGTTAATTTACAAATGTCACTGTGATTTATTGCTTTATACAAAAGTTGTGTGGAGCCAATCAACAAAATGCAATATCAAATCAAAACAGATTAAACGTACATAAGTGACACTTACCATTTATATTGCCTATCACTTATCTTTACAGTAAATCATTTTATTTTGTATAATCGTTGGAGTAAAGCACTTAACTCGAAGTCATAACTGTGCATTATTATGACGTGTGTGAAATAAACACAATTTAGTGGTATAAAGGTACTGGAAGTGACACAAAGTCTATCATTATTGCGCGATACATTTTATTATGAAACTGTTAATGGTATCGTAATACTAATAGGTTTTTTTTTTTTAAAGTAAAAGCATAGTTTTTAACCGGTGACTAAAAATAGATGTGTAATATTTTTAAAGTCTTTGTTTGCCGTTGTGCTTGTGTATCTGTTGGTCTCTTATCGCGTAAAACGTAAGGGGTAGACCGATTTTAATGCAATTTTATTATTTGAAAGTTCGTATTCATGTGGGATCTATAATAATTTAATTCAAAACTGTAGTTCTTAATCTAGTCCATTGTATTATTTTGGTTAAGAAACGTCAATTCTTGATACATTTATCTCTAGTTTGACGTCTCTATACGTATTTTTTTACAAAATTACATAAAATTAGTCTCAGTTTGGTCATAACTCGTGCCACTTCAGTAATATTTACCTTTGTGATTTGTCCATTAGTTCATTTTAGGGGTAGATGATGTATCCAGATATGGGGGGTCAAGTATCCCCCCGGGGGTGAAATATCCATAAAGGGGGTAGTTTCTGGCCGCGCAGTCAGATCGAATAGAGAGATAGCGCCTCGGCGGGAAACAAGACACCAATTTACGTGGAATTTTGACTCCTTAATTGATTTGCAGATATAGTCGTGTTCCAGCACGCGATATTTACCTTTGGGAACTGTTTTGATTTGGAAATGATTTAATTGGCTCATGGACATACTTCAAAAACGACTTTGATTTGAGTTTAATGTTAGAACAAAGTATGCAGGTGTATACAAATGATTAAGCTTCAGACTTGAAGACAAATGATGCGAAAAAAGTGGTTCTTAAAGTAAACGTATGTATCTATGTAAACATTGTATTGTTGAACACAAAATCAAGTACAGTACTTATAAAATAGGAATTAATCTACAGATTTAACTTTATCGCTATCGATAATGTACCTATAGGAATGACGTAAGCTGTCGGACGGTCGTGTCGAGCACTTACGTGAACTCCATACTTTTTGTCAGTTTCAAAATAATTTAAGTTAGCGTTAAGCATCTTTTCTAACCTCACTATTCTTTTTAGGCTATTTTTTACAACTGCTCGGAAATATGAACCATTTTGGTCAGGTTTGGAGCCGGAAAACATCACTTTTATGACTGGCCGTTTTCATACACAATAAAAGTATCCTAGGTCTATACTAATTACGTAAATAATTGCATTAAAAACGTTGTTTTATTTCCTTACAGTAGCCGAGAAAAGCACTATTTCTGCCTCGGCAGAAAGTGCAATTTATGGACTCCTACTCTCGTTTCGGCCCTCTATATGATTCTTCCATAAATCGCGTATTTTCTACCCTCAGCAACAATGTACGGTCACGAGTGTTAATTTGGGACCCATTTCAAGAAATAGTTATTTGTTCAACAAGAGAGCAAAGTTGGTTTTTGCTGCGAGTGATGATTTTGAATCCCGAGTAAGCGAAGGATTCTATTATTGAATCACGAGCGTAGCGAGTGATTCTAGGTTAGAATCCTGAGCGTAGCGAGGGATTCAAAGATACGAGACGTAAAAAACTTTGGTCTCGTGTGAGACATACAACTTTTCACCTCAGCAGCGAGAACAACACAGCGTGAAGCTGGTAGGGCCAACGCAGGTCTTCCGTTGTGACCATTTGGTGAATACACGACTAAATAACGACACGATCGCATATGCATCAATCACAAGCATTTTTGCAAAATACTAATAAAATAAAAAGTGGAAAAAATAAACATGAAACAGATAAAACCTGTCACTCAACTTGATAATGCCGTAGTGCAAACACAACTTTATACAGCTTTATGTAGTCTGTGGCTTTAAAAAAAACCTAACTAGGCCTTGTCTATGGCTATTGGCTATGGCGGACAAATTAACAAAAATTACATCGTCATTTACATTACATTACTTTTTTTTTTTTAAGTACAATAATCCCGCTATTTTTGAAATGCGTTCTGAAACTGCCCCCGCGGTTTATGTCACGAAATTAAAGATTGTTAAAACGATAACAAAATTATGTAGATACATAACTTCTTATTTTTCATTAATTTTGTCTTCAAAACATTAAATAAAAAAAATGATTGTACCTACTGTATAAAATAGTTATAATAAACACATTTCAAAGTTTAACAGATAGTTTTATTTGCAATTTTACGGTTATGTGTGCATCCGAACGTGCGTTTCTTTTTGGGCCTACTATGTGTGGAATTTGAAAATCGAACTTCGAATCAAGTTGTTTCTATCTCTCGCTTTTTTCCTATCGAAGTGAAAGTGACAGAACAAAGTGAAGTTCAATTTTTTCGAATGTTGTGAGTAGCCCCAGCACTGCTCACGGCATTTAAAAAAAATAATTAAAAAGCTACTTCGCCTCTCGCTCGCAGCAAAATTGAATTTTGCTCACTGTTTTTAAGCAGCAAAACCTGCTTGTTTGAGCTGCTGAGGTGAAAAATATGTTTTAAGTCGTCAATGTCATTAGAGATGTCAAGTCATCTGTAACTTTTAGGCAACTCAACCTTACTGTTGTATAATGTCAGATTGACTTTGGACCTAAGGTGGGTACCAAATTAAATCTCGTGACTGTACTATTGCTAAATAGGAACATTTCCTATTATTTTTACAGTCATTTCCTGTACGCATTCGTATTTAATAGTGTAAATGAGTGAAGAGAGTAGAGTTATCAACACATGAACACACATAAAATCGACTAATGGCTCAATTGTTTTCCCAGAGACTTATAAAATATTTTTTAGAGAAAATACAAAGAAAAAAAACCCTGATTGAACAACATAGCAAGTCAAATACTTCTACAAAACGGTAATAAAGTCTTCACATCAAATACAACGCCTAATAACCAATGGAAAATGCCAGCAAACAAAGTTCTAAGCAATATTTGTACCAAACGTATTATGAGACACGTTACATAACACCGATCTCCGAGGGTGCAGACCTCAGCAAACCCTTACAAGAAACTATCGCGCAAACGAGTAGCAAGGGGTTGTTTTTATGACACCCACCAGATGGCGCATGTCATTTAGTGCACTCTCGGCGTACCCAGATAAACTTGACCTGTCACAACTACACGTCTCCACCTTTCATCCAGTAGTTGTTACGCGTGGGGGGACGCGAGGGAGGTTGTGAAACGCTGGTGCCGTGAGGTTAGAAGCCAAAGGAATCAGTTCCGTTATAACATCAATAACTGGGACGCACGGTAATTGATTGCAGAACATAACAATATCGTATGTTTAGTTCATCCGACACGCGGTGCCGGGTACATATGTTCCACATTGTCTTAATGTGTTTGACGAAAGTTATAACTGTTCTATTTGTTAAATTCTATTGATTCTAGAGTTCTCAGTCGACAAAGACGCGCCCCACTATTTACTTTTACGGAAATAGTGCAAACGTTCAACGTCAATTTAAATGACGGGGCGAACTTTTGTGAATCAAAGACGTCATTAAAAAAATGGTATTAAATAGTCAAAACAGTCACAGTTGTTAAGGAAAGGATAACAAATTACGGTATAGTACTACCGACTCTTAACCTTTCGTATGCTTAGTAGCAGATCTGCTCCAGATACGCAAACTGCTATCTGCTAAAGGGCAGATCTGCACCAAATCCTTTGCGTGCCTCCCGAATTTAATTTGAACCTTATTGTGAAGCTTCCTAAGGGTTAAAGTTTATTGCAGGTTAGCCAATAAAGTAATCAAATTTACCAAAAATTGCTTCTTACATAGAAATATTCAGTATGGCCGCTATTTTTGTTGGTTTGATGTCACGTGACTGGTCACGTGACCGCGTTGCCGCACTGAGCCGCCTACCGCATACGAAAGGTTAACAGTTTTTTTAATGCCAGCACACAGGCCAGTGGATGTTAAATGGGATCCGAGACCCAAAGACAACTGCATTCCCAAGACTACAATCTTAAAGACTGCAATCCTAAGACTACAAACACGCTGTCATCTCTCAGGACTAAGATGTAGTCAATGGCCTAGTGGCTTAGGGGGTCGACTCGTGATCGTAAGGTACCGAGTTCGAACCCCCGCGAGCAACATGTACCAATGAGTTTTTCTAACTTAAGTTTACTATCCGATGCTCTTACGATTAAGTATTACAAGAGGGAGGCATTAAGGGCTGACTTAAATTGCTACGGCGCTTGCTACAATGTATGTTACCGCTACGACCGCTACGCCGTAGATCTTACGTATCTGGCGCTGTATTTCTCTCGGTAAAACAATATGCCTTTTTTTATGTCATCATATTGTCTAGGTTATTTATTTATTATGGTTGGTTATTTATTTGAGAGTAGGCAGCATAAGTATTACTTATTAGATTCCGAATTTGAATTTGATTTAGATTCGAATCAACGCGAATCACACTTGATTTTTTTTTAGTAATTCTTGTATACTATAATCATACCGAATTTTACACTTCCATGTTTAGTAATTTTTAAGATACGGCCAAAATAACATTACGTTTTATTATTTCACTTTCATTAAAAAAAAGTTAGAAAATCGACCGTAATAACACGTCATCATCATTATCATTCAAAACATGTTTTTTTTTCCATACTTCTATTAGTCATCTCGGTAGTCACTCCCTTTCTATCTAAATATATCATCTTTCACACAGTCCATCGTTTCCCTGGTCTTCCCCTTCTTGTATAGCTTATACTTACTCAAAACTTTCCACACGATATTTCGCTCATTCCTCCGTATCACATGCCTATATCTTGACAACCGATTTCCACACAACTTTTCAGTCACCAGTGTCACCGCAGTAACATGTAAACGGATAAAAAAATCAACCCGCTGTCTATTACAGTTCATAAGATACAGATCTAGTTATGACGGACGATCAACATAGGCATCGGTTCCGTTGGGGTTTTATCGAGAACGGAACCCTGAAAACACTCCATTATTAACATCAAAATACATTTTTCCCTAAACGAATTTATTTCATTGTACCCAATTACAATTATAAATACACAAAGGGGTTACAAAAGAAAAGTTTTCAAATTGGGGAAAAAACAATAAAGAATCTGGAAAAGTGTTTCATTTAACACGGCATTGTTTGAAGCTCACGTGTCCTGACACGGTTCTAGAAAATTTACGTTTAATATGTGCCCAAAGCGCTACCTACGGAATAAGGAATCTCAGTAGGTCAGGGGTGTTAATACACTCAAAAAAATGTGAGCCAACCAAGAGAGTTTTTTTCTTAGTTGATATAAAATGGTTATGATAATTCGTTATATCAACCAAGCAAGTTCTTTAGTGATTCAAGTTGCATGACATCAAACGTCTTGAATGGAATCAAGACGTCTATGCACAATAATCACAATCTTGTTAGAAGCGACCATTTCTTTTTTAGGGTTCCGTAGTCAAACTAGGAACCCTTATAGTTTCGCCATGTCCGTCCGTCCGTCCGTCCCCAGTCTAGCTCAGAGACTCATAGTACTAGAAAGCTTTAATTTGGCATGAATATACATATTAGTCACGTCAAAAAAGTGGTAAAATAAAATTTTGAAAAATATTTTTTTTTAATGCACCTCCCCTACACGTAACGTGGGGATGCCTTTTTTTTTTTTTGCCTACCCCATAGTGTGGGGTGTCGTTGGATAGGTCTTTCAAAAATATTGCGGGTTTACAACAATAATTTTTCGATTAAGGGATCCGTTTATGAAATATTAAGCTTTAAAGCGCTATTTTTTGTTAGAGTCAAGTGTCCCCCCCCCCCCCGTACAGCCAAAACAACAAATACTAAAAATCTGAAAAAAATCTTCAACGAAAGCGCATATAACGAATTTTAAAGGAAAACTCTCACGGCTAAGTAGACAAGATTAGTTCCTGAGATACAGGCGACTAAAGTGTTTATACCTATCAAAATCGCCTATGATAACTGTGATAGAAAAATTCGTTAACGGGGCGTGCAGGACTCGCGGGGGGGGGGGAGTCTGTCCAAGTAACAAATCGAGCGACAGCCGCACTCATAAGCGCGAGCGCCTAGATCCTGTTCGGACGTGCCCCGGAATGCTACCTACAAGTTTGCGATTTGCGATCTGAAAGTTTACAAATAATCGATTAGATTATTGATTTGAGTCGAGTGTCGTTTGGAAAACTTAAAATTCTATTTACTGGCCCTTGTTTTTTTTTCAATTTCTATTAATTACTTTATAAAAGATTAAACTTTTATTGTAATTTAAAGTCGGTTTGAAGCAGTTTAGATACCTAACTACCTACATAGGTATACTGATCTCACACTTAAAAGCTTGGCTCTTGTTTGAGATATTATATACGAATTTATAAGAAAAAGAATCATTACTAACAATAAGTAGACTTAATTAGTTCCTGAGATACAGGCGACTAACGGGTTTATACCTACTAAAAATCATCGTAAGACAGCGCCAAATAACTAAATAGAAAATTGGTTCATACATGTTGATTTTTGAGATAGTTTTTTGTGTTTGTCGTTACGGCTTCGGAACCCTACACTGAGCATGGTCCGACATGCTCTTGCCCGGTTTTTTCAGTGTATGAATTGGCTATGCAGTTCATTTTACGGCGAGCGTAAGGGACAAAGCTAAAGCAGTTATATAGCTCTGTCCTTCTCTCTCAGTGTAAACTGAACTGCATAGCTATGGCAAAATAACCCCCCAGTATGTGGAATTCATAAAATGTAAGAATAAGGACGTGTAGTGTAAAGACTAAATTTCAGTTTTATTAGCAAAAGAAATCATGTAAACAAAGAAGCAGTAGTCGTAAAGCTTTTTCAAGTGGGTATTAATTAGGTATTTAAGTATTCATTTATTGAGGATAAACTAACAAGCCCTAACTCGACGGCTGGTAGATTTTTGACGTGTAAAAGTGCCCGTGCGGCCTGCTTACTGAATAAACATCTTTATTTTTTTATCTTATCATGTGTAATTTAGGAGTTCCTATGGCCACCTTGAGTCGTCATCATCAGACCATTTCGATGGTATTATATTATTGTATTGTCATCAGAACTAAAGGCGTATGCAGATTATCACCTTTATCGGAAACCGGAAAGTGGGTCAAATGTAACTTGCAAGATTTGACCCATACATACATACATACATACATTGCAAGTTAAATTAAAGCTTTTAAAATGAGGAATGGATGATTTTCGAATTAGTTACCTATTAAGCGAACCGTGCCTAGTTAAAAACCTTCTACTTACTTCTGTGAAGATCTTACTTTTGCTAAAAAAACTGAAGTATAATGGTGGTAGGACCTTGCGCAGAGTCCGTCCGGATCCATTACTCACCAAGCAGCATCATTTGATTGTTGTGTTCCAGTGTGGGGATAACTGGTTAAATTACTAGCAGAAAGGCATTCCATCTTAGTCCTCTGGGTTAGCAATGCATTTAAGCGGATAAACTTTTTGTTGTTGTTATTCTGTCCCGTAAGCCAGGAGACAACAGTGATAGAGTTTCTTAGGAAAAATGTTTTAATACATATTACTAGGATACACAGGAGAAAAACCATAAAATAATGGGTAACTGCCAATAAACTGTTTCTTAGTGAACTTATATCTTTTAAATCATTGTTTTAAAGAGTGACCCAGGAGACGTCACCATGGCAACGAGCCACAACGAAAAGTTGATTGACCCATTTGCGGTCTAAGGATTGCAGTCTTAAGATTGTAGTCTGGAGAATGCAAATGGGTCACAGATCCCACTTACCATCACGTGGTCTATGCCATCGAATATATTTATATTAAAATAAGGGTAATGTGTTTGTAGTAATCTAGGCCATGATTTTGGAAAGGCTAAATTCCCTTTCAAGATTTTATAAAAGGTCATAGGTGTTTTTTTTCTTTATGGAATAGAACCAAGTAGTTTTTTTCTAAAAACACACATCGTTTTAGTGCATCCAAAAAAAAACTCCGACGTATCGCAAAAAAAAAGAGGCCAGTTACCTACCTTCGATTCCAATATAATGCCTGTTTTTTATTAAGTACAATTTTTCCCGCTTTCAAAATGGAGGTTATGGGCCCTATAACAGATATATATGTATAGTTTCCAATTCCATATATCTCCTGATCCATTTGGACAGCTCTCCTTTTACGAGTATAGTGTCTAATTAGTAAGAAATCCCATATTCCGGGCACCGAACGTGTTACGGTGGATGTTTGGTGAAATTAGTGAGTAATAAAGAACCCAATTTGCGGTACAGTCGGCTGCGGCACGCTATCACAGTAATTTGGTCTAATGACACCACTCATTCTAACTATCGTATCGCATTGCTTCCTCTTCGCTACTTCCAATTAGATTTGAAAGCCTGAAATATCTTAGTAAGAATTGTTGAGCGTAGAACAGAACGCGTTCGAAATTCAAATAAGATTATTTAAAAATGTTTGAATATAAATTATAAAATTTGATGAGAAATGTAACCTAACGTAGGTTTTAAACATGCATATTTTTGGAAGTAATTTTAGTTTTTTGCTGATTGATATTACTTGACATTCGTGTAAAATGGCTATCGAATAATCATATATTTTCTGGTAAAATAAACCTAACAACCATCGTCACTTTACAATACAAGACATAGTTGAAAAAAACAACTGAATATGTAACTAAATTGTTTTGCAAATTGCTGTAGTGACCCAGTGAAAAGGGTGTAACTCTCCTGAAGATCAAATGAAAAAGGGTATAAGTCTACTATACTCCGTTTATGTATATACCCTTTTTTAGTACGATTTAATTCAACTTACTTTCACAGTATACAACATTACTCCACGGTAGTTAACACATTATCCAAATGCATGTAAGGGTTATAACTGAATCGAACGAATCATTCCGCGCTCGGCACCTCACCATTTTTCCGACTTTCCTTGGCATTAACATAAATTGGGGTGCTTAAGGCACGGCGCGGCCGGCGGGCCTAATTAAACAATAAATAGCTGCCCGCTGCCTACAACGATTATTATATTTAAATGCTTTGGATTCGCATCACTCTCTAGTAATGTGTCAACGCGCGGGGCCTATTCTGTAAGTAGCGAGAACATCCTGCGAGAAAATGTCGATGATTTAAGAATACGTTTTTTTTTATACAAATGATTCAGGTGTCAATAGATAATTGGTAACAGTTAGCTAAGTTTTACGAGTGTTTATTTTACAAAATAAAAAAAACTGCGTTAATAAGCTTGTCATGGGTTTTTAACAATAATCGTTAATGAAGTTATTCAATATAATATGTATTATTATTTAAAAGCTTACAAGAAAAAATAACGTTAAATTGTGTAATAAAAATAAATAATTTATGTTTATCCACTAAACTAAACCATACACTACATAAACAAAAAGTATGTAAATGATGATGGCACTGAGAACTATAGTCGATCCTAAAAACAAAGATACTAAATAGCTGTATCTAAATAAAATAAATAAGGGATCTATTACCAAATCTAAAATTGTAATGCATGTCGCTCGCTTCAAGAATACCGTCCCAGCAGTCATTACGGCTTGCTCGTTAACGCTCTCTAATTGCACCGGGTTAATATAGACTTTGTTAAATAAAATCTCTCATCTTGCCCCCTGCCCCCCCACTGGAGTTTTTTCGTTATTTAGCGCGCTGCAGATGCCCTTAATGACGCGCCGAGACTTACGATGACACTTGGCGCCCGGGACTGACGCTAGTAATTGCACGAGGAATTAAAGAATTTTCGTTATTTCGAAATGAATGGGGACATTATGCTGGGATTCTTGTTTTTTTTTTATTTTACGCTGCGCAGCGTTACGGCTAAACACGTAAAGTTTAGTGGTAGTACGACCAGGGTTCGTCCGATTGCTATAACCACCTCATGTATGTTTAGCAGCAGTAACTATTTAGTAATATGGCTATCTAATTTTTTATTGTTGGCAACACCGAGGCTTTTGCGGTCTTACGGTAGCAGTTTTGAGAATGCAAATGGCTTTGAGTCGATCGATTTACAATCAGCTGGCCTGTATGCTAGTATGCCTACTCCTTGTCTTTAAAAAAAAGTAAAACCATAATCAAAATTAATTTAGACGTCGCGTATGGGGTGTAGAATAAACGAGGAAAGTCAACAAAGTAGCAGCCTATGTTTATACAGAGCATCAAATAATTTAATCAAAATTAACTGATGAACTTCTGAAGACATTCACAGTCTTGACGACCGTTAAGAGTATGTAGTTCAGTGAGAATTAGGGCGGCGCCACGTGGCCGAGACATTACGCTCGACAATTCGCGCACGATTAAAATTATCCAACGCCATTATCGCCGGGGAGTGACGAGCGATGCAGGGATAGACCTCGCAAGAAGTGACGATTTCCAGATATGAGAATAGACTCTTTGTCTGATTAGATATGTTGTTTAATCTTTTCATTGATGTTTGTTATACGAACGTTCATGTATAACCAAAATTTAATATCTAATTAAATTTTCGTTTTATATTTTTTTTAGGTTTTTATGCACATTAAATCATTGCGTTCGAAGTGATTTTTTTGACTGCAAATAGTTTTTCAGTAAAAATAGCATAATTTTTTAGTTGTTTCCAAACCCAAAAATGAAGAGATATGGATGAGGCAACCAAAAAAACAGTACAGTTGACTAAAAAGGGAATTATCCACTTTTAAACTTTATTACATTGCAATAGGGTGAAAAAGTGGATAAATCTCTTTGTAGACACTGTCACTCAGACCAAGTGCAGAGCATAATAAATCCTGCTTTTCTTATTCGTTAATTTTTTTTCATTGAAAATGATATAAATTTCCGCTCTTATACGATAAAACTATTTTCAGATAAATTAACTATAGGAATATTTAATTCTCTGGTGTCGATTTTTTTTTATATATATAATGGAATTTCTAATTTGCAATAAAACAATGTTTTGTTTAGATAAACCTACATGATGAAATATTAATTACCAAGAAGGTTTTTTTAAGTAATATTTAAAAAGGAACAAATTTTGATTTAGTACTCTCGTATAAGTCGGTAATATAAAATGAATCTACTAGCGCTTTGGACCACCATTGCAGAGAAGAAGCGCTGCAAGAAACTGTAGAAGCAGGTTATCAATTCAAACATAAAAAATATTTAAAAAAGTACTGGTAACTCCTATTGGAAACTTATTGGTACCTACCCCTCTGTACCCTTACCATGAGTTACAATTACCGTACTCGCTAGCGAGTCGAATGGTCTCTCCCTTGCACTCTATAAGAATACTTGCGAAGTCTGCGAGGGACAGAGCTTCGAATCGCTAGCGAGTATGGTAATTGTGACTCATGGTAAAGGGTACAGAGGGGTAGGTACCAATAAGTTTCCAATAGCTAGGCTATTGCTCACCGCACTCGTAATCGCAATTGTTTTCATTTTGAAAATCGAAGGCTTGTCTGCATACAAAATGAAAAAAAATGTTCCGCTTTGAAGCCAATTGAGATTGCGCATGTTAGGCAATAGCGACGCTGGTCAGAATTGCGAAATTATTTGCCTCGAAGCTATTTTTTTGCTTTCTAATTAGTAAACTTCGTACAAGAAGCATTGGAAATGACCAAAACATCAGATCAAACCCCAGCAAAAGCTTTTTCCTTGTTTATGTTTCTAAAAAAAGAATTTAAATAGGGAGGAATATTCATGACTTATTTTCTCAGCTTCAATAAAAGTGGATTTATGTAACGAACAGTTGAGAAAAATCATTCTTTAAATAGCTTTAAAAACAACTATGTTATAATCTAACAAAGTTTTGTTCCTATCTCTTTATAGTAAAACAGAATTTAACATGGAGTATATTATGACCCGCGTGTTACATGACTTTACACGGCGGTTTTAATTAGGAGTTTAAAATGCTTTAATTTTAATTTCTCGTTTGGTGATCTCTTTTACGGTATTTTCATATCCTCGAGAAAAGCGATTTAAAAATAACCATGCATATTCCCTATTTGGGTTGTCCTGGCATCTGTAGGTCTGTGGTAGAGATGTGAACAAAGACGCTGAGAGACTGGAGCCCTGTCGGCATGATTGGAGCCCTACTTAATTAATCCAAAGGCCCTCTCTAATTAATAACAATAATTCCGACCCGCGACCTCGAAGCGGCCAGATGACGTCAAAGCGGCGTTACAAATAAACTTTGATTGTTTCGATTATCGAAAAGAGAATTTTCGCGAGCGTTACGCAAACGAAGCCAGGGGTAGTCTGCTTGTTAATTACTATAATAATTACTCTGGGCTATTTTAAACGCCTATGGATAACGTGGTCGGCCGGTCTCGAAGTCATTTAATGACGATTTAATCGTTTTTTTAAGTTTGAAAAAGGAACGAGCTAATTGTCTTTTAAATTTCTGAGTACATTGGTTACCATTAAAGGACAATGCCAAAAAATATATGGACCAAAAACCCAGCGTCGATTAAAATCAATCATATAATGGTTAGGTAGAGCATATCCAATAGGTCACAAATGTGTAATTTGACTTCGAGAAAACAATCCGCAAGTATAAAAAAAAGTGAAAACCCTTGAGTAGAATATAATACCTGTGTAGATGATGTCCTTGTTTAATTCTATAATTATCGGTCACAAAAAAAGCATATTAGCGTTTTTTTTGGCATTGTCCTTTTGCGATAATCTGATTACTATACAAAATTATGGGTATATATGATAGTAGTTAATCATCGATACTAATACGTACACATCTATGCTGAAATCTATTTCAGATGGTAAAAACCATATCGTCTTCAACCTGCATCGATTGTTTTTAACTCAGCGCCATTATTGTCAAGTAAATAAGAGCTATCAAACCGTTGACAATACGTTAACAAGTCAAAGACAATATGGTTGTTGAGAATTCCTGCTTTTCTTTTAGTGTTACTCACTAATTATAATTATACACACAACACACATCATAAATATCTAAGGATAAAAATATCCCTACATTATTTTGATATTTTGCCATGTGTCACGATACATACTATCTCTACATACTTAGTATAAAACAAAATTGCTTCCCGCCGTCTGAACTCTTAGATCTTTCAAACTACGCAACGGATTTTAATGTAGTTTCCACCATCAGCTAGATGTTTTTTCACGAAAGGTTTTTATTTATAATAAATTCTGGTTTATTTACGAGTGTTACAGAAAACTCAGAAAACAAAGCGAAGCGAGGGCGGTTCGCTACTTAAAACTAATTAAATATTGACGCTCGCACAAACATACAAGTTCAAATAAACTTTACCTGTAAGTAACCCCAAGGTTTTACCAATGGCCCATCAAGTCAGTCAATTATCTCGACAATAGCGCCAACTTGTCTCAAGTAAATTGGGGACGCCTCGCAAGTGTCGCGGGCGCACATCAAACGGCGCTTTGTTTTATCTTTCGGGAATCGCGGTGAGGGCACTTTGGGGCTTCGCGATCCCTTCGCCACTCTCATTGTAACATCAAGGTGGCATTGCTCCCATTATTGATATATCAGGAATTACAAACGATTGAGTTATTTTATACATCAAAGATATCCAAACTCTTTTGCTGTCTTTGTAGGGAGAGGTTTCATTAATTTAGCTTCTTTAACAGCTTGAAGTGCGTTAGCATTATTATTATGGGTTCTAAACTCTGTTGGATTCGCATATAAACGTACTCGTACGTATTAAGAGCGAGTGAGATTTGCATTTGGAAGTTTGTGCGTGTGCGCGTATTTGCGTGTGTGTGTATATGTGTTTGTGTGTTCGCGTGAGTGAGTGTGTTTTGTTCCAACATACAAGCATCGTAAAAATTTAAAATCGGAAGCGCTCAATCGCTCCTTCCTATACTAACGTTAATTTGTTAAAACTACCTATTATTGATAATGAGATTGTTGGTCACCCTCAATAAATAACAAAATACGTACAAAATCTCTGCTAACGTAATGGGAACAGCCAAGACAAGTGCACGTCTAACGACGTCTAGTATTTAAACACGTCAGCTGGGTCGTAAACCCATCGGTTTATGTGACGATCTCGGTGACGGCCGTGACGGGTTGACGCGCTCTTGACCCGTCGCCCACTTTATGGCCACAAAAAACGGATTACGTGTGCTGTGCTTTTGCCTTTCGATTTTCGTTTCGAAAATTAATCTAGATATTTATATTTTACGACGCTGTTAGTCTAGTTGATGAGCCTGCCTACGACGCTAGCGGTCCCGGGTCCCGGGTCGAGATATCGAGAGTTTATTAATTCCACAGTACCTACCTACCACATTTTAAGCAAGACATTTGATTTTAAGGTTGATTTTAAATATTTGCCCTAACCTTGGCAAATATTTTGTGTGGTGACCGTATCTGTTTCTAACATACATTAAATCACGCCTGTTTCCCAGAGGGGTAGGCAGAGACCACTTCTTTCCACTTGCTACGATCTTGACCAATTTCTTTCGCTTCTTCCACATTCATACATCGAGTCATGCACGCACGTCGGTTTCGGGTACTTAAGATTCGGCCCTTTTCCAGTATTTCTCCGATTTGACTCGAAAAAGTACGCCTAGGGCGGCCCCTTCCGACCCGTTCACTCACTTTTGATCTGTATATCTCTTTCGTCAATCCTCTTTCATCCATCCTTTCCAAATGACCGAACCATCGAAGCATGCCCTTTTCAATATTAGTCACTACATCTTCTTTTATCTTTTTCTGTTTCTAAGTCATGGGTATTTTAGCGTTTTGGAACTGGATTGGTTTGTATGCGATTAAGTTCTTAGGATTGGCAATGCATTTACGGTCTTAGAATTCCAGTCTTGAGATTGAAATCTTGAGAATGTCTATAGGTCACAGATCCTACCAGGTGACCTGTCTGCTTGTTTGCCTTCTCCACGCCATTAAAAAAACTTATTTCTACGCATTATAAATTCTAAAGTACCTATCACTCGTGGCAAAATTCTTAACCATAAAACTTTCGGATCATTGAGTTTTTAATATGTAGTTACCTACTCCTCTAGTATAATAATCACAATAATATATAAATCTTTGCATCTATATTATTATCTAATAACAGTGTTAAAGAACAAATGTCCCACGTTTATGTTAATTCCTATGACATTTAGTGCCCTCCGTTTTTTACTGAAATGACAAATAGTTGTGAAGCATTACCGCGGCATTAGGGCCATTACAGATAATGTCGGTGCTATTTATTTCGTATCTGTGTTTGTGCAGACCGCTAACGGCGATGCGCGTACGCTGCCACCCTAACAATATAAAATAGAGCCCGATTTCGCTGTAGAACTCGCTTATTGCTTTCCCCTATGGAACTATATTTAATTACGGAATAAAAGTTATTTTGTGTTAATCTAGGATATTGACTATTTGTGTGCTAAATTTCATCCTATTCCGTTTAGCCGATTTAGCCCAAAGGAGTAACGAACATACTCACTCACACACAAACTTTCGCATTTCTTATAATAGAATAGTGGTTTTTATTATTGGAGAGGTTAATATGTCTAACTCTGATGCATGTTCATTCACGCGTGAATGAAATAGGATCACATTACAACTCTCTTACGCGTAAACCAAGAATCTTCAGGTTTTTGGTAGTTGTGCTTTATCAATTCCGATTAAGGTAATAATTGTGTAACTCATGTGATTTTCATGTATGTTTGTTCTCTAACGAATTTGGTTATAGTTTTACCTAATTATTTAAGTATAGCATAATATACACCGTTTCCGGGACGTACCCGATGGATTTTAACCATTGATTCTAGACCCTATTTGGAGTATATAATGTGGTATAACATGTAGTCCAATATCGCATAATTTCCGAGATTTTTATTATTTAAATTTATTATTTTACTAAGAAATTTATTAAATTAATTTATGTTGTATGTTGATGATATTGTTACTTACAACATGAATCTTTCTTAGTAAGTAATGCTTTAGGTTAAGGTGACAGAGTTCAAATTAAATTAACTATGGAATTCTTTTTTAAATAATAAAAATCTCGGAAATTATGCGTTATTGGACTACATGTTATACCACATTACATACTCCAAATAGGGTTTAGAATCGATGGTTAAAATCTATGGACACTAAGGAAGTGATACTGATAACATACCTACAGACAGCCTTGATACCTAGCTATCAGGTATTCACGAGGTATCTATTGGATACTTATACGAATTCCTCTTTATTTTAGTTTTATCTGTGTATCACCAGATATTATCACTATTATATCTTCCACTAACTATTTAAATAAATTCAGGAAATTGATTAACGATCCTCCTTCTATCCTCAACTAAAAAGTCACCAACTTATATTAAAAAAAAACTAAAATGATGCTTGTTTTAGAGTTCTTTTGAAAGATTTTTAAGCTTTCTAAACACTCTAAAACAAGCATCTCTAAATGTTCCACGGCCGCAGCGCACACGCACCGTCACTCAATGATTTCATCGCGGGGATTGGCTCGCAATTGCGTGAAATATTGTCACCGACCCCGCGACATATGCTGCGGAACCCCCGGGATGCACTCAGTGCGTGGAATACTGCGAATGTGCAGGGGATTTTGACAACTTCATTTTGTAGAAAACATTTTATATTTTGGGCTTTGTACGTGGATGATGTATTTTTTTGTTGAAAAATACACGTTTTAGTTATAATTTTAGTGTTTCGTAACAAACATGACATTAAGCTTAATCCTAGGTGGTCGCCTATGTCTGACTACTGTTAAGACAGTTTTTTTAGCTTTATATCAATCACTGCGATACTCCAAAATTTTGAAAATAATTCCACTTGTTTTCAGTTTGCGACAGTACGGGAAAAGGTTCCAAATAGAAGCCATAAAAAATGAGAAAAAGGTTGAATTACAACTCGCAAAGAACAACCAAACTGAAGTTCAAAACAAACTTCTGGCGTGCCTTAGGTATTTTCATTTCTGATTTTATCCTCAAGGCTTTAATTACTCTTATACCTAAAATCATTATTTGCCAGAAGAAGTAAACTGATAAAAAATAGTCGTTAAAATAGTTGTTACCAAAATAATGGCTCGTGAGCTGCCATTTTACATCGTCTGATAACAAATGGTACAGTCAGTGTTACAGCGTCACATTCGCGGTACTGTCGGCATCGTTTTAAATTTGTTATGTTCCGCTGAGGGGCGCGAAGGGCAGAGGCAGACAAAAAACATGACATCTTTATTACAGCGCCGTGTCGGGTGCAGTGTGAAGCTTGTAATTAGTCGGCGTTAGGGATGTTGGCGATTTGTTACCACTTTCCATTTTCAGGGTGTTGATTGTTTTTTTATGTTAAAGTTTATTAAAAGTTACATTGGTGATTGTGAAATTATATTTGCAAATGATTATAAACGGTTGAATACATGTATAGAATAGGTTACTTACGTCCCATCAAAAACCATAGCACAAAACCTATCCTTAAACTTAAATTTTGGCTTTCATTGGCCTAAATTTAAAATCGTGTTTAAGTTAGGTACTAAACTCTTATTCCATACTAGGCTTTCTATGAGTATTTAAGTAAGATACGTACATAAACCAAGATGTTTTATACATTACCTATAACTTTACAGTAGACATTTTTCTAAATGATAGTGAAAACATATTTCAAATCCTTTGCAAAGTGAGAAGAAGTGGCCGCCACGAGTTGGTTTTACAATATGAGATTTATTAATTTGATATTTAACGTGTCAGATACATTATTTTCACTCCATTTTATTTAACGTGTCTATGATACAATAACACCAAACTGCATTGCCAAAAGAAATAAAACTAAGTATAAAAGGATCACTAAGTAACTAAGTACTCATAACGTTGATTAAACGTGTCCATTTTCTTGTCCATTCTTGTCCACACAATTAAGGCGCCACAATCTCCGAGTGATCCTCTTACCGCATGACACGGCGACGCTGCGCCCGCGCTGGGGCAAATGGACAATATCTGTAGCGTCGCGTGCCGGGTAATCCGCTAACCCTCTGCGTGAGAGAATCGGCCCGGGGTGCCAGGGATGGACATGGGACCCAGCGGCAGTGGGAGGGTTAAGAATGTGTCTTAGTGTATATTCGTAGGTATGATCGTTTGTCTGAGTTTATATTGTCTGCCATAATGTGTGGGTATTTTTAAGAAACTTACTTTTTAGAACTTTTTTTCATCAAGCCGTACCAAACTTAGCCTTATTTACACGTTACGTATTTTATTTTTAATTGTTTACGGTTTCAGCGATATAAAAGTTAAGACTTTAAAGACAATAATAATAATTATTACCAAAAACATTTATGGAATACGACGGGCTCCTCTTTTTCTCTTCTTAATTAACTTGAAATGTTTTACTATTCTGAACTTTGAATTATTTAGAGATAAATAAGGCCCATTCGCCAGTGATCCGCTTTTTACGTGACATCTTACTAAGTCAGTATAATCTTTTCCGACGAAAAACCAAAACCGTTTTCAAAAAGACACTCGAGACATTTAAATAACTTTAAATTTTGCACTTTTATTTGATTTTTATGTGGCAACACGATCAAATAATTAATTAATAAATTCAAAAAAAATATTCATAAATGTATCATTAAAGCATTTTCAAATATAAATACGATCAATTGAAAATTATGTAACCCTTAAACAAACTAAATAAATGCATTAAAAATGGATGTAATAGTACCCATTACTAAATTTTTAGACAGTTACTTACCCTCACTTGACTGACTTCTTTACCCTAACCCTCCCACTGCCGTGGTCCGTCCGACCACTTAAAGGATCGTGTCCCGATTGATAGCGAGGGTGGTTGAAAGTTAATTCGTGTTTGGTGTCACTGCAGCGGCTTTATTGCGTGTCTCAGGAAATGCAGTTTTCTTAATAGACGGTCGGGGCTAGAGGAAAAAGTTTGAAGGGGCTTGATTGATTGTGGAGGAAATTATTTATTTATTGCAACTTTTTCTGTTGAGCGGTTTTATTTAAAACTGTCTTAGTAGGCGTGTAAAAAATATACACCCCCTATGTTTAGGGACTGATTAGTCTGAGGATTTTATGATGTCTTTTGTAACTATTAACAATAACTTTTTTCAAGGTCTAATACGTTACACGTGGAATGACAGGTTTTGTTTAGATACAAAATTACCTGATAGTTATGTCGTAAGATAAATGATAACATCAATGACGTTTATAATTTTTTATCTATAGTGTACTGTTTTTATCGTTACTAAACTATGATTATCCTAAATCATAATGTTTCCAAACCTAATAACTACTTTATTGACAACAACGTAACATCTCGTCGCTCTATTAGCTGTCATAATTTCAAATATGTATAATCTGTAATATTAATCGACGAACACGAAGAATGTTCCGGGTGATTGTTTAGAATAATCTCTCCAGTTATAAAGACCCTTTGTTAACCCTTAAATGGGCGGCGTGGGGTGCCACGCGGACTGTCACATTCACAATATAGCTCTATAGTTTATTATAATATTTTCGCTCCATATTGCCCGTATTTCCCCTTTAGTAGCTTGCGCGAGTCACACTGCATGTGTTTTTATTTGATAGGCATTTAGTTTTAGTTTTAAAAAGGTTTTGATAAACCTACGACACTTTGTATGCTCATACTTACGTATTCAGAATTGAGTATAAACAATGTCAACATCGAAACAAATCGCTTGTAACTAAATAAACAAAAACGTACCTAATAAAATATTCAAGTCGTCAACATAATGTTATGTTGTATGTTGTAAACTTTAAAATGCACCAAGTGATATAAATACACCCCGTGTGCATGGAACGGCTGCAAAATTATCGCTTGATCTGCGATGACAATAAATCATGTAATTTGGCGACGAAACGCGGATTTCGCTGCGCGGAGCCAAATACCGCCCCGGATTTAGTTTCGTGACAGCAGAACGCAGTTATTATACCAATACCAACATATTTAAGGCGGCGGCACTGGCACGGTTAACCATGTGAATTGTGTTACGTAAAATTGTAAGCGACTGAACAAAAAAGAACTACGTCTACTAACGATTACGCTCTTCTTGTCACATCGAACATACGGATAACATGCCAAAGAATATCAGAACAGCGTAAATGCGGATTGCCGTAAGGTTCTTTTTTGCTCAAATGGCCGCATTGGTTCCTAATTTTGCCACCGGCATTGATAAGTTTGTAAATTCACGCCACAATTACATGATGACAATTTATATCTGGAAGCATATTACATCGCGGAGTTTACTTATTTGATCTACTCTAACTCGTGTTGTGGGGTTGTGGATTTGTCATTTGAATGTGCTTAGGAGATTTATATTCAACATTGTATGCGGTTTTCAGCATTATTACTGAAGGTTTTTTAGGAAAAGGCAAAAGAAATCAGCTCTGAATTGGGTCATTATTCGAGCGTTTCAACCGCCTCACTTTTGTGGACGTATTTTTGAAGAATTCGGCGTGTGTATTGATGCCGTTTTTGCATATTTGTTAGATGTCCGGTAAACTTAGATACCTAACCAGAAACGAAATCGAAATCTGCAGCCACTTCTACAATAGTGTGACCATGAAAGTGATTCGGAACAAACGCTCAAATAATGACCTAATTCCAAAGATATTTGAAATTCAAAAAGCGAAACTCGTTGGTTAAGCATTTCATTGATGGTGGCCGGCCAGCCCTACATAATTATATTATTAACCAAAAATACATAATAAAGCAATATCTTAACCCCGACTATACCCCTTGAGAACTGTCCATTTTTCTCGAGTACCCTTCGCCTCCGGGCTATTATAAACCTTCTCTTTAAGAAATTTTGCACAGACAGACCAAATAAAACACACCTTTATAATTAAAATTTTATAAATAATTTTATCGTTCATCACATCTGACTCTGATAGGCGTAAGATTACGATTAGGTATTTTTTGCTTGGTAATTATAATATTTATAATAATCAAGATAGACTTGGTTGAAAACGTGCCGTTGTACAATCCGATAATAAGCGATCAAAGGTGCCAAAGAGGCAGTTGCCAGGTATCCATCCTGTAAATGTACGACTAGAGATTGTTCTCAATTCACATTTAAGGACTTTGCTCATTACAACAAAAAGCCAAAGACGATCTCGAAGAGGTATCTCAGAAAGAAGACTAGTTAGTAGAGCCAAAGCTATAGAAAGAAGATCACAATTTGATATTTGTTCTGCTGTTGCGAAACAAGATGGCGGCGTGTTTGCAGTTACCAAGTGTTTCATGACGGAAAATCTGTAAGGTGTAGAAAGATCATTCTAGATTCTACATCCTTTTACAATGAGGATGATAGAGATAGAGCGATTAAAAAAACGAACTTTGGAAGCTTTATAGTGTCCTAACCTACATCTTATCATAGAATTTCCTTGGGCAGGCTGTCACAAGTCATAACTCACGTAAGTCGATCGATGCCTGGCCGGCACAGTATACACGAGGAACAATGGGCCCGCACACAATGGACAATGCCCGCCGATACGATACACTCATCCACTGTGGGTCTGTGTGTTGTGTAATAGAATACAAGTGGTTTGATAAGTTAACAGTAGCTGTATTGGTGTTGTAGTAGTTCTAATGTACATAGAGAGCTACCGCACTTTCAATGCCAAGAACGCCGTATCGAGTTTGTTTTGTATGAATATTAGAAAATGTGGCACCTAATGTTTTAACTAAGAAGCTTTATTCAAGATCCAGTTAAATAGGCAGTTCTCTTTATCAATAAAGCTATCATAATATTGACTTTTCATAAATAATTATTTCCGTGCATTTTGACGCTTGGGACATTTTAGGAGGCATGTTTAATTATACATTTAAGAGTTCTGTTGAATATGGTTATTTTAAAATTAGGTGCATATAATTTGTCCGGTTACGGTCATTTATTTAAGGATACAACCTAAAAATATGTCAATCGATTGATACATTTTTATATTATAAGTCACAAACCAACATACATAAAGCCGTATGTTATACCAAGCTTAGTGTTAGTATACAGATGGCAATGCATATCGAGGCGTGGTGCTGGTAGATAAGTAGATTATTGACACTGGCTAATAACGGACATAAATTGGTCAGACAAGCGCCGTTAAAGGGGCTAAGCTTCCGTGTCAACAGGGGCGTTTGCCCGACGCATTTGAGGGTTAACGGTAAACTCTACATCGAGTCCATTTAGCATGTCTTTTTTTAGCGTGGCATTGAATGTGTTAGCCGTTTTATTTCACTAAAATATGTTGCTTATTAATTAATTTGGCTTTGGAAATATTATTTAATTAATAGCGAAACCACTAGTAATTGTTTTATCTAACAATTAAGATTACGCGTATTTATTGTTATCCTTATATTAGTTTTGGCATGAACTACAAAAGCTATGATTACGTTATCATATAATAATTGCCTTATAGTTAACACGATAATATGCCACATATATAGTTAGGCTCGTTACAAAAAATACTACAATTGATATCAATAATATAAACGGAGTTGCCACATATTAAGTCAAGACACATATAACATAACATTTGTACAAGTTATGTAGGTATAATTTACTGATGGTTCATCTTTTAAATTCAAATTCAAAACATTTATCTGAAGTCGCAGTGAAATGAGGAATTGTAAATATGTTACAAGAAATACCTAGGCACCCTGCACCTATTTTTACAAGATTTTATTAAACTTTCCTGTCATTCCGATTGAAACCTTGTAAAATTTAATTAAACCACTCTCCTGTTACTGTAATGTGAAATTTAATTTTTTTCATACAGAATAATCGATACTTTTATTACAAAATCTAATGTGACTTCGCATGTACCCTTACCACGAGTTACAATTACTGAACTCGCTAGCGAGTCGAATGCTCTGTCCCTTGCGCTCTATACGAATACTGCGAGGTTTGCGAGGGACGGAGCAGTCGACTCGCAAGCGAGTAGGATTTACCTACGGCAATGGTAACTCATGGTAAGGGTCCTGATCAAAACATAAGAACCCTTAACACACATTTTCCTCGCAAAATCTTTAATTTTAATGTTTTACTTTTGTTTAGAGTGATCGCACCAGTGTTGGACACTTTTAGCTGACATGAACCAATACTCGTAATGAACTTAAACTTTGAATTCAAAACTGATACTTTCATAATATGAATTGACTGTTGCAAAACGAATAAATAACCCTTCTTCTGTAAAATTAGAAATGAAGTCACCCTAAATATAAATGAAATACAACACATATTTATTAAAAACAACTAGTTTTTTTTCTCTAAAATACATGCATTTTTTACCAAATAGGTAACCTAAAACCAACTCAAAATATTACTAGTGACAATAGAAGCTCAAATTTGAGGTAAGTTCTCTGACCCGCCAACAGCTGAATGACCTTAGAGCCGCGCGACGCTGCAGACGCGTGCGCAGCCACAATGCAGCGGAAGACGCCGCGCCGCCCCCAGCAGATGGCGCGCCATCTTGAAAGTCTTGAAACTGGTTTACGAGTAATATTGACCTTTGGGGGCTTGATATGAATATTCAAAGATTTCTAAAGCTTTATTAATTTGGGTTAGAAAAAGTCGTCTGCGTTTTTTTCGACATATCAGAGTAATGTTGGTGGAATGATACTGGTTCGACGCGCCTCGTAGTTTCAAGGCCAAGGAATCGTTTTGGAGTCAATTTTGTTTGGAAATTTGGTACTTACTAAATATTTATACATAGGGTGATATTTTCGGACTAGTATGCATTTTGGAGTTAGAGAAAGTTATGAGTGAAATCGAATTTATTTTTTACTTCTCGGTTTCTCAATCTTTTTTTCCATATGAACACCATGGTATTTTTTCTAGAAGACTTTTTTAACCAGAGCTTTCCTACTGATGTAGAGCTTAGATTAACATATTACATCTGATTATATCACTAAATCTCCAACTCAATCTTACAATACACAAAGTCAAATTAACATTAAGAAAGATATGAACCGCAATAAAGCTACCCACATCCCTCACTTCCGCCTATCAACTCCTGCGCACGTCTACTAACACATAGATAGGAACACGCGCCAAATCGAGTGCCATAATGAACGAGCCTAAAATAAACGGTTATACAAAAGCACTTCTTGTATTACACGGATTTGTAAGGAAAGGAAGTCGGGAGGCAGCTGGCTTCTTTTTCTTCGGTAATGATGGTTTGTAGTGCATTGCGCTTTTGTGCCGCTGTCCTGTCGCGTGCCCATTGAAACTAAGTAGGTGGAAAGGTGTGTAACTGTACAAGTCTCAAGATGTTTTGATAAAATTGCGCCCGCCCCTAACTTATTAAAAAAAAATCGTTGCTTTCTTTCTTACCAGCTTTTGGAGTTCGTTTAGAGTCTGTGGTAGCTTCAGTGACGTTGAAAGGGGATTATAATAAAGCCAATTTGATTTAAGGATTGAGTTGATATTATTGATGCAAGTTCGTCATTTAGTTTTTAAGGACCGTAAAAAATAAAAAATGTTTTGGCTGTGATTCCAAAGTCAAGACACATCAGAAATAAAAGTTTTTTTTTTATTAATGGTTTTCACTACTCGTTTTAACAACGTGTATTTCGCCAAAACGTCAAGTTTTAGGTATCACACGCGACGACAATAGTTCAATTGTTGAGTATTTTCTCTTGTCTTCTCAATTATAGTTCTATGATTTCACGTATACTTTAACGTGTCGTAAGATTGGCAAGGGAAGATCATCTAATTAAAACAACCTTTATCCGCTGTCATATTGTGTTCTTCTTGACGTACTAATTTTTAAATTATTGTTAGTAAAAGTATTTTCCTTTTCATCAATTTTAAAGGTATGTCAGCCGTATTTTAGCGAACTAAAATACTAAACCATTTGTGTTTTTGTTCATGTTACAGACTGAATCGACTGATAGGGGGTGTCCGTAATTACTTGAATGGATAAGTGTGATGCGTTAACGCGATTTAGCGCTATTAGGTGTAAGAGGGGAGACCGTGCTGGTCGGTGCCAGCGTCGTCCGAGACCGTCTGGCAGACTTGTACGGAATGCGTCACGATGGTGATCATAATATAAGCGCATCAACGGCGCACGATTATAATACTAAATTAACGATGCAGTTAACCTGGTTGGTAGTGGTCCGGCCTGCAAAGCTAGCAGTCCAGGGTTCGAGCTCCAGTCACGGCAAATATTTGTGTGATAAGCGCGAGTATTTGTTTCTGAGTCGTGGGTATTTTGTATAGTATGTATTTCGTTATATAAGTATGTTTATCGTTTTTTAGTACGGTCAGTCAAGAAAGTGGTCTACCAACTTTGACAAAGTCCACATTTTTGGCCGACTGTACCCATAGTACAAGCTTAGCTTAGAACTTAATTACATCCCGTGTAGTTGTCGGGTTAGAATAGTGCCACTCCGTGTCTTCCTGTAGATATCGTAAGAGGCGACTAAGGGAATAAAGACGTGTAGTACTGTTAGGTGATGGGCTTGCACCCTGTCCTTAATACACTGGTAATCATCTTAGCCTAATTGTGCAAAATGTGGTTACACAATTATCAACAAGTTTTGACAGTTGTTGATAATTCTATAGCTCTACCTACTCTACTCTGGGAATAAAGGCGTGAGTTTATGTATCTATTACTTTTAACGTATTCGTATAGAGTAGGACCACGTATACCTGTTTAGCACTGAAAACTGTCTTACACTGACAGATTTTGCCAACCCATGAGTCAATTTTGTACCCTTTGACTTCGACTTGTTGGACAACTTATGTCAGTTTAAACATGACGTTCATATAGTCAGGGTACTAAAGCCATCACTTATAACATTGACTCTGCCTCTATAAAAGCTCGCACTATCGTCATAAACATTTAAACTCTTGCATTGCAAGCATACTTTTTCCCTAAAAAAATTTTTACTGTCCAGCCTGTATACCTACTCGTACTATTATGACAGTCAGTGTATTTTCCTGGCTCGCTATCGTCTTAGCATGGAGTTAATATGTAAATTTCTTAACTTTTAAAATTATTTCCTAGTAGGTACTCGTACGTGCTCTTCGTCAATCCAACAAAATTATCAGGCGTTGTCTATCACACATATCTTATCCATATTTGTGTTTTCTTTTCTCACGTCAATACGGAGTAATCGATCTATATTTTGTCATAGATTTTTACCTATCCTAAGATTTTTTTTACATACAATATTCAACGGAATCTACCAAAAACCTACCATTAATCATAACGCCGTTCACAAAGAATTACGATTATTTGATTCCGTTACATTATCTAATCTAACAAAAGATAAACGATTTAATCTCGTATCCAAGAATTTCTATTTACGCACCGCCTCGTAGAACCCTGTCGAATTAAGGTGACGTATTTATCGCCACATCACCCAAGGGCCTCTATTCCACGTTGTCTTAAACCATGTCCTAATCATGTTGTTACGGTAACGTAGTAGTAGTGACATTGAGTAGAAAAGGTATTGCATATCGCTACCACCAATCTTACCTACTACATACATACATATATACATAAACTCACGCCTTTATTCCCAGAGTGAGGTAGGCAGAGCTACAGAATTTCCAACAACTATCTCTTACCTACTATCCTGCCTTCAATCAACAGTGCTCGTATTGTTGTGTTCTGGTGTAGAGGTAAGGCAGCCGATGAGATGTAGCATAGAGGCCGTACTATATTAGTCCTTAAGGTTGGCAGCGCATTTGCGATATCGGGATCGCACCACACGCGGAGCTTCCAAGTCCACTTTACTATCAAAGGCCCCTGCCAAGATGCATTACGCTAGCTAGTGTTTCTATTCGTTTCGTTTCTAAACCAATCGCGTCACTGGTAGATCACGTGATACGAAACGTCACGTGATCTACCAGTGACGCGATTGGTTTAAAAACGAAACGAATAGAAACGTTAGTTAGCGTAGTGCATCTTGGCAAAGGTTTCTTTTCGAAAAATGGAAATAAGGGAAAGTTTTAGTGACTAGTCATTGCAACATTTCCTTGTGAGTTTAAGATTGCATGATCTCACTATCTCCGATTCGTCTGCTTCACTCATACATTCAAACACCAGACCGTGACAAGCGTAAAGATAACAATAATTTATCTTATTATAATCCGGCCCAGGTTTAACTAAGCTATTTTTTATCGCTAAGGATCATAAAGTGGCGTTTTAGATCATAAAACGCGTAATTAAAATTAACTTATTTACCTTGCATGCGAATATTATTTTATGATTTTAAGTGAAATAATGAACCAAAGAGTTATTATTTTACATGAAAAAAAAGTTTTTTTTAAATATTTCTACCATATTATAGAAACGAAAATACTAAAGTATTGAAATAGAAAACGACGAACAATGTGGAGAACGATGTGGATTGAATGAAGATGTAGTGACTAAAATCGAAAAGGATGAAAAAAGAGCTACGAAAGAGATATGGCGAGCGAGAATGAGCGGAGATGTCGGTAGTCCTAGACGGACGTACGGTGATCAGATTCGCGATGTACTGAGTAAGGGCCAAATCAAAAGCACCCGCAACCGACGACGTACGTGCATGAAGAGATTGATGAATGTAGAGGAAGCGAAAATTGTGTGTTTAGATCGGTGCACCTGGCGTTCCATAATCTCTGCCTACCCCATTGGGAGACAGGCGTGAAGGTATGTATGTATGTATGTATGAAATAGAAAAGAAAACTAAACTACTTAAATAACAATACTGTAAAAGGAACACATCCTCTGGCACGAACGACCGCGGCATGGTCCAAATGACTCTTAATACCTGGGGTGTAATTCTCTCAAAAACAACGGATGGTCGGACGGACGAGCGAAATAGCAGCTTCGAGTTTAAGTAGTCTCGTCAGAGCGAGCAAAACACATTTTAGCGCGTACATTTTCAATTAAGCAGCCTTATACGTTCGATCCATCGGCAGAAACCATGCTGCTAAATTGAAAATACGCGCACTAAAATATGTTTTGTTATCACGGACGGGACTACTTAAACTCGCCGCTTGGACATTCACTCGTTCGTCTGTCCGAGCGTCGTTGTTGAGAGAATCACTACCCTGGATAGCTAGCCCAATCTTTTGAGAGGGAAGCACAAGAATGAATAGTGTTAAATATATTTTTACGTAACACCTGGCCATAATGTGAGTTTTATCGCACGCTGCGCGCACGGTAAAACTCGCATTGTGGCCAGGTGAAGACGTAAAATTGTGTACTCATCACGGGCAGTAAAAAAGAAAGCCCTCTATCGCATATTTACAACCCTCGCCTACGGCTCGGGTCTCAAATAACTGCGATTTCGGGCTTTCTTTCTTTTACAGCCCTTGTTAAGTAATGTACTATTATGAGAGACATTACAGGGTGTGTTTTGTGATTTATCTACTCGCGTTACGTAATGTATTTGTGACGTATGTATGTATGTAAGTGAACTCTATATTGCATATAAACAATTACAAGACATGTTTAAAGTATCGGTGATTGATATGAATACCGTACGACAAAAGACCGTAGATAGATTACGAGTCATTTTTATGATTGCTTTTGATAATCGCTATCTTTGTCATAACTGATACGTAAACTCCAATATATGTATGTATATATAAAAAAAAATAACACAACATTATTTTTTATTTCAGGCGCTAAGGATGACGGCCAGCCGTCAGCGAATAATGTTGACAAAACCGGTGAGTAAATCTTTCAAAAAGTACTTTGCGCCATCCCAAGTTCAATAATCAAGTTCATTTACGCTTACTGCCTTTTGGCGTTGGTTTGCAGTGAGTCTCGAAGTTTAGCGGTGGTAGAATTACGGTATCTGTTGGAATCACTATCACCTAATATACAGGGTGTTTGGCAGTCGGGTGTAGGGGTTTTAAGGGATGATAGTAATGGTCATTCTGAACATTTTTGACCACATTTACTATTATGCTAAGTTTCACGGTTTCCGAGATATTGATCATTTTAATAGGATTTTTTGTCATTTTTCCTTATGTCCGTGATACGAAAAACCCCTTAATTCAAGTATTAATTAAAAAAAAAAACAGTGTTTTCTTGCATGACTTGAATCACTATGAAATAAGGAAGTTTTAAAGCTACATGCCATTTTTTTTTCCTTACAACTTTTTGAGTAACCTCACAAAATTGGTTTTTCCAT
Source organism: Acleris laterana (assembly GCA_963966035.1). Classification (NCBI taxonomy): domain Eukaryota; kingdom Metazoa; phylum Arthropoda; class Insecta; order Lepidoptera; family Tortricidae; genus Acleris; species Acleris laterana. The sequence continues at coordinate 11,697,293 of OZ014451.1, forward strand.
ACTTGGTGAAAAACAAACGCGGGGTTCTCTTAGTATGAAGAAAGTAACTCTTGAGCGTTTACTCAAAAAGTTGTCAAGAAAAAAAAATGGCATGTAGCTTTAAAACTTCCTTATTTCATAGTGATTCAAGTCATGCAAGAAAACACCGTTTTTTTTTAAATTAATACTTGAATTAAGGGGTTTTTCGTATCACGGACATAAGGAAAAATGACAAAAAATCCTATTAAAATGATCAATATCTCGGAAACCGTGAAACTTAGCATAATAGTAAATGTGGTCAAAAATGTTCAGAATGACCCTTACTATCATCCCTTAAAACCCCTACACCCGACTGCCAAACACCCTGTATAGGTAGGTTTTCCACGCCTCGGCGATATATAACGATCGTTAGCTAACGTCGATTTATCTGTATAATCGACGTTACGATTGATACAATACAACCTTATCTGGACTTAAAGGGCTTATATTACTTTTTAGGCTGGGTTTTATAAAGATCAGTTTAATCAAAACTTGTATGAAGCTATTAAATTTTGATCTGACATATTTATTAACGGGCCTTTACTGTCAATAACATGACATTAGCACGGGATAGCGTTGTCTTAATCACTTCTAGGTTTATTATTTGAACAACTATGGGATTACAGGTGTGAAGGTATGTAGGGTAAAGTCACCAGTGACCAGAGACCTGTAGTCGGCCTCTGCCTATGCTTTGTATAAGTGGGAAGAGTATTAAAGATATATTTCCCACTCTTCGCACTCATATCAGGTCGACAACCGGTCTCTGGTGACTTTACCCTATGTATGCAATTAGTATAGTATCATGTGGTCGCTCCTATCAAATTGACAGTCATAATGACTGTATTTTACAAAAAGCAATACTTACGCGATAGCACTTGTGCAATGTTCAACAGAGATTACATTTTACTAAAATAAAAGATACGAAATTAGTATGATACCGATAAAAAACCATACAAGTAAGTCCATAATTACCCGTCGATAAAAAGCAAACTTGTTTTTCAATTTACATCAATCCTTTACGTTTTTAGCCTTCGCATCATTCCTTCCCGTCCTTAAAATTATCAAAAATACTGTCTTATCTGTGTTTTATCAATGAGATACGATGGAAGATGTTTTCGGGCGATGATTACTGTATAGTGACCGGCCGTCCGCGGTGGACTTCACCTTGGCATGATTTGTATAGTGTCGTTAAAAATCTTACCTGGTTACAAGGCGCATGACCCGAACACTGTGAAATTCGAGGTAAGTGATTCGCTATTTAACTTCTCATATATAACGTTTTTGAAATTTGAATAGGATGTTGAATCAAGTCATATCAAAAGATAATCCTACCGCGACAAGGTTATTTGAATTATGCTAGGTCAGAAGTTTTTTCATGACATTGAGAAGGTGAAAGAGACCACAGCGGGAGTGGGATGGTCTATGACCAAGATCTTAACACTGCAATCCTAAGACCGCAAATGCGTTGCCAACCTCTTTTCTAGTAATTTCACCGGTTGTCTTATACCCACACCTGAAAACAACAGTGCGAACACTGCTGCTTGGTAGGTTAAAGGATAAGATGTTAGCGATCTCCCACAACCACCCTTAACGTTAGATAAAAGTTTATGTCACGGATCTATGCCATTTAGTTTTTTTATCTTTGCATTATTATCCTAAAATAGCATTAAGTTAGGATCAGAGTTTCACGTTTTACTCCTTGATTATCATGACGTGGTCGTTATGTAACGTCGAAGTATGTAATTATACATCGTAATAACTTTTCTACATTAATTATTACGTCAGTTATGAATTGTATTTGATACTCATGATTGAATATACAGGGTGAGCGTTGTCAGTCAATCTTGATCTTCCTCGTATGGGCAGATATTTGTGTGATGAGGGTGTGTCTAAATATTATTAGTTTTGGATGTTACCCATGTATTTCTCTATATGTTTATCGTTGTCTATTACCATTTAGTGGCCTAGTTTAGTTTGAAATTTGTTAAATTTGTTTAAGATTATGTATTTTTTTGTATTTCATTTAAGTATTTCTAAAATAGTTACATGCAAACTTAATTCAAGGTGTATTTCAAGTGACCATTTTGTTTAAGGTCTGGACTCAATCAAGGAGTAAAAAATCTTTGAATTTCAGCGTTGTGTGTACTCATTATTGGCTCTTGCTCATAGTTACACGTTTTTATATCAATGATTCAACTACGATAAAGCTCGCAGCGTTCCTTAAAGAATAACTCATGACTTCATAGTCCTTATCTTTACGGAAGTATTTGTTTTATCGATTAGTTACTTAAATTGAACCCTTCTATCATTTATTATGAATAAATGAAGTTTATATTATACTCTTGACATAACATGATTGTAAATGGTTCTAAAGATTAGGAAAAAGCTTTTAGACTATTCCACTATTTGAATAACAACAATTGAAGTGTCCATCTTAATCCACCGAGCTGCCGCCAAGAACCCGCGTAAAAAATGTTATAGTTCTATTTCATTTATTGGGGTGAAACAGCGTCTTAAATCACAAACGTTCATATTCCGTCTTAGTCCACAGGGCATGCAGGCAATTCATAATAATTATAAGTTATTATTTTATTCTTAAATTCCATATTAATGGCGTATGAAGTCGACGGGTTTATTTTCTCAACGCCATTAAAATGAAGTCCATGCCACGGCTACGGGTGGATGCGGCTAAAATTAGATATAACCTAAACAATGTCGTTTCCTTTTTTTTAAGTTTGTGCTATTCTTGTTCTGCCAAGTAAGAGAGAGGAAAAAAGAGACCAAACAGCGATATTAAGCGATCAGAAACAACTTTTTCAGTAGTGTCGAATCCCCCTATCTGTTTACTTATCTTGTGTCCGATACTTGGTTGTTCCTTAATCGTGGGAGATATTATATCTCCTGTTATCTCCATAAGCGATTGAAGTCGTTCGTTAGCTTATCATGTAGGAACAACAATAAAAAATATTTTCATGTATTGAAAGTTAGATTTGATCTACACACGTGCAAGAACACTTTTGATTAATGTTTATCACAAATTGGTAAGTTTTATCATCCCGTCATAGGTGTCAAGGAAGCAGGCAGTCGTGTAAGAAGGCAATAATAATACATATCTGTGTACACTTTTAAAATATTGATGAGGATGAGAATGTAACCAAAATCATTGTTAGTTACTTCCGCATAAGAAGTCCTATTGTTTAACAATTACAACAAGTAATATGATAATTAGCCTCCTCAAGGAAAACTACGAGTTTATTAAATTAATCAACTGCTCATCCTTACTTAACTAATACTGGTACATTTACCGCCTGTTTCACAATCGACAAGTAAAGGATATTTGACGGATAAGTTTAGCCCTTTCTTTGTCGTACACTTGAAAATAGACAAGGAGAGAGACAACTTTATGTGACAGATAAATTTACTTGTCGATTGTGAAACAGGCCCTTAATAATGCATTCAGGTTGTAAATCTTACCCCGGACCTTAGCGTTCGACGATGCCTCCATTTTGAAAATGATCGTCGTACCCAATCGTCAAAGCAAACATTCCGTCTGTTATGGCGAGTCGATAGTAAAATCGGTTCTGAATCGATTCTCTTCCCGGTCGTTACCGTTTGTCATTAATGCGGCTCGTAAAGATCGGTGTTGGGTCGCGGTCGGAATGCGGCGCAAGGCACGCTCGCCGATAAACTGGCTCCTCTCTTGCTAAGGCGGGTTGGACGCGAGCGATTCTGACATTTACAGAGGATTTTTGACGACGCGTTGGTTTTGTTGGTATTGACCCTGCCTATGAAGCTAGTGGTCCTGGGTTCAAATCCCGGTAAGGGCCGATATTTCTGTGATGAGCGCGAATATTTTAAATATCGTTGTCTAGTACCCATAGTACAAGCCTAGAGTTTAGTTTGGGACTAGGTTAATTGCTGTGACATGACATTGTCCCCCGATATTTATTTATTTTTATTTATAGTCTGTAGTCCTAGTTAAATAGGATGCAAGTCGACTTACCTCGTAATAAAAGAGGGTATCATGTTCAGAGTATTCTAAGATTTAAAGCGTTTTTCACTTGAACCTCGGGTCAAATATAGGATGATTATATTTTGCGCGTTTTTTATTTATTACTATAGTTCATTGTTATGTATGGTTAAATACGATGTTATAAGTAATTTAAAAGAAAACTGACCATTGAATTCACACATATTACAATATTTATAAGATTTTCCAGTTACCAACTTTTTCCGATAATTTTTGACCCATGAGTTTCCATTTCTTTATTTATTTACAGCTTTATTTGTCTCCTTTAAATGTCGTATAAGCAATAATACACGTGTTGTCATGCTCGCTCAAAGTTCTGCATATCCATTTCATTGGTTCCTATTTCTAGATGACCTAACTAAACTAAACTTGAGTGAAGTTGCCATAGGTCCATTGGTCTTTAGACTTTCTGTAGACTTATTATCTCTATATAATAATGCCCTAATTATATGTCACGTAACGCGATGGATATCGGTTATAAATACCGTACGTCACTTATCAGTGTTAATCGACTGGCCTCACGTTGGGTTATTCGCCTATCTGATAAATAAATAAATAAATCCAATATGTGACAATTTTAAAATAAAGTATACTCGTATGTACTCATATGAAAACTTTTTAGCCACGAAACATAGATTTCTTTCTTTAAGTAGCTTGACGGATCAGATCTTTAGTCAATACTCCTACTACAAATGACATAAACTTCATGGTAGGGCTCCATCCACTCGACCCTCAAGGTAACATCGGCTTAGCTAGTACATACTCTACGAGCTCCTATTCCTACTATACTTCTACTGGGAACCGTAAGTCGTGGGTTTAGTAAGAGCAGGGAATGTAAATAACCGGTTATAATCGGTTTAACCCGGTTACTTTCGTACAAAAACGTCTAATAACCGGTTAAATTGCAGGCGACCAAAAGACTGCCACAGAATGTATAAATATATCTTAATACTGCAAGTGGTTCCGCACAAGTTCCTCGGGACTCGTTTCTTATACTTATATAAAAATCATAACTTAGGTGGTTTATTTATACGGGATAGTAAATATAATAATATATACAGATACATGATTCTGAAAAACACAATAAGTAGTTACAACTAATGATCTGTCAATTGGCTTTTTTTGTCTCTGTCTTACAGGGTTCTTTAATTGATTATTTTAAAGGCACTTAAAGGTTATGTTAGATTAGCAATGAAAGGTAATGAAACAGTAATTAGCTAAGTAAACATAATACCTACGAAGAACCTTTTATATCCCTATTTTTATTCAAAGAATTTTATTTCTTCAGTCGTCCGTTTGTAGTAGCCCTAACGTTGCTCGCTAATAAGCGCCTCCTCGGTCCTCTCTTTCTTTTAGTTTGCATACGCTCGAGACGGCATTCGTCTCGGTGCCTAATTAAAAGCTGAGGTTGTCTCACTCGTATTCTTTATTACTGTAGTCGTAGAAGTAGTAACTTTCTGCAGTAATAAGTAAGTTTACTTAAATTGCCTATTGTTTGTAACATATATTTGTTAAGGCTTACAGTAGCTTTGAATACTTTTATGCTTCTACTAACGTATACGAACATACTTTGCAGTATATGTTTTGCGAAGTTTCGTGTTACGAGTAGTTTACCGAAACACCCTGTATCTGTAGACAGAAAAGAGGCGGCAAACTAATAACAATTAGGTACATCTAGCCCATATTACGTAGAGCTCTGTGAATTACACTATATAATAGATCCGATCGAATTCTCTATAATAAACGTACAATAGGCACACTTTAGTACATATTCCTCATGTACGAATATAGGGAGGCGCGTGCAACAGTTTTGCTAAAGGACCACCACCAATTAGAAGCAATACCACAACCATCGGCTGAAGTGCCATCATTATCTCGACCACCCCACGGGAAGCTAACCCTTCCTCCCTCGTTATTAGGCTTAGAATCCGATGCAATATTCACGGGTTTTTGGAGACAAGTGGAGTGAGCAGTCCTGAAGTATGGGGTAGGGACATAGTTAAAGCGTTTATATTGAGAGCCGTCGAGGACTTTCTGCCTTTTGTGGGGTTTTCTGCCGTTTTGGCGGTTATTTGTGCAGCCGAGCTATTTTATCAATTCGTGGGGGAGTTTGACAACCCTAGGGGACTGAGAACATGGAAATATTAGGTTTCTTTTGAGCGTTATGTGACGCCTGCGTGGAAACGTGGAGGCGTCTTACACAACCCTAATTTATTTATAGGCAGTTTGAGTTTGTACAGGAAGGTCAGGTTAGCCATCCTGTTGTTGTTGCCGAGACGCAGCCTTCTGGAAGTTGGGAAACTTTGTAAAAGCAGTACAGTTAGTAATAAATTATTATTATCAATGTAATGTTAGAAAAAATAAGAATTTGTATGTATGTACAGTTGTATGTAGATACGTATTACGTATGTAAACTCTTTGCATCAATATAGATAATGTAAATAGGCGAACTTGTTAGATTTAGGACCTCTTCTAGTTAACCTTGGAGTGGATTAAGCAAGGACGATGCAAGAGGTTAGACAAATTAACGTAATACCAGAAAATAATAAAATTATACATACATCCAAAAACAAATTTAAAAAAAATACTCTGATAATAAAATACACATATATAATGTCTTACTGTAAAACAAAATTAAGGTTCATTTCCCATGGTTAAATTTCAAAGCCACATCTGTCATTTTCTATTTATACCGAAATAAGTGACTCTTGAAAGAAAGAGAGCTTTCAAAATTTCGTGTTCAATATTTTCGAACCTATTTACCATTTCCTAATGCTTGCGAAGTTTCGAACCAATTCCAATAAAAATAATATTTTTAAGGTTGCCATCTGTTTTGTTTTTTCCTGTAGCAGAATATTTTATTTTGATACATTAACAACGTGAGCCATGCACGTACTGTATCTTCTTCCAAATGATACATTTAACCTTACATCATGCATGGTAGATTTTGGACAACAGAAAAAAGTGCATGTGTTCGTGTTCTTACTAAATATATGTAAACATGCTTTATCTTTCATACATAAGCACAACGAATGTACCTTACCTTAAGATTGAATTCGAAAGGTGGAATTTAACGACAATTTTAATTTAAAGAAGTTGTTCCAAAATTAAAAGACTTCACTGGCTGACTGTAAGTATTTCTCAGTGGCGAACAAGTTATAAGCCTATTTTATTTAATTTCAAAGCGCAAATCTCAGAAATTACAAAAGTTAAAGTGTAAAAGCCAATTAACATAAACTCAAAATAAGTAGCAATACAAACGCGAGGGGTCTGCGTAACTTTGTGCGCGCAGTGCGCTCGCGCATTACTGCGTAACGACGCATAAACGCAGCGAAGCGTGCGCGCACTGATTGGATAGCTATTTCAGATTTAATAGGATCCGCGTATTTAGATATCCGCGATATGCAGCCGATGCTCGAAGCGTCAGCACGCAAAATGTTACATTTGTTTGTTAAAAAATACATGTAGTAAATATAAGGCCTGATTTTTCAATCTCCAAATAGATGTTATCTACCAGTTAATTTTAGAACTAAAATTCAGTCTGTAATGACTAGGTTGTTTAAATGAGTACATAGTATGTATCAGAGTATAGAAAATTACATGTTTTTTTTTGTTACTTTAGAAGGTGAAGTTGTTTATTACTTAGGTAATCCAAACTTAAAAAAAAATGGAAAAATATTACAGCCCCTACCGGTTTTTACACCATGTAAATTAGAATGAACATTTTGCCTGTAACAAGAAAGTCCTTCGATTCTATTCGATAATTGGGCAACGAACTACAAAAACGTAAACGTATTTTAAAATTGGTATACGTTTTTGTTTACTTTAAACGACTATTGCTATATATTTTGTCTATGATGTTGGAAGATTAGATTGTTTATCCACTTCTTGTCTACACTACCAGTGCTAAAACTTGATAGTCAAATTGTTATCAATTCTTAGATTGTTTAGTAAATCACTCGAGGGATGCGGTTGTGAAGGCCACAACAAAACTCGGAATTATTCTGACGAACACAGGCCACGGTTATCTGTATCTAAATCTATACTTTATAACTACTACTACTTATTAGAGTAGTACTTAGAACTTATTAGAGTAGTAGAACTTAGTAGAATACAGTAATTGTACTGTACTTTACTTTACTTTTTTAACGTGTTGATAACGGTTTGAAAAGTTGTCTGTGTTATAAATCAAGTTATTTTTTTGTCTTTAAATATCGATGTTCACAACACCTCCTTTTTTAAAATTTTAACATTTTTACGTTGCCTCCTTGCGATCGCTTTTAGTAATAAGACCGCCTGTTACCGTATAAAAATGTCTTTTTTTTTTTTGAGCCCGAGTTATCTTTTTGTGTCTAAGTATATAAGATTGTATTTATATACATAAGTATGTTTAGCGTTATCTACCGATAGTTCAAGAGTGCTTTGTTTGGGAATAGATCAATTCGAATGACATTTCTTTCTGACAGTTACTTATCTATGTGTACGTACTTACTCGCTTGAAATTACAAAAGCGAAATCATTCAGCCATAGCAGTAGCCGAACAGTTTAAAATTGTAAAACGATTCAATTAGCGCAACGCTCTGATCCTTGGCTTCCCATATGCGGTATAATGGGCACAAACCTCTCACATTAAACTGTGCGTATCCGTCCATTGTTTCCCTTTGTTCTTTTTGTTTTAACCCCTTGGTCGCGGCGATAGGGAAAGACCTATCCCTTACATTCTGATATGTTGCTTATTATTATTTTGTTCAGTCTGTGCAGAGTTTTTGTTTTAAGCGTCGATTACCTTTAGTTGGTTTTTAGCGAATAGTAGACAGCAGAAAAATTTAAATGAGAAAGTAGTTTATTATCCGATTGCGTCAAAAACATATGTATATTGCCTTGACACGCTCCGTTTAACGACTTTGACACTGTGACTCTATTGAAAAAGGATACAAGTCTCCCGAGGTTTAGGTGAAAAACGGTATGTTTTCATTACGTATTTAGACAAGCCCTCGATTTTTAAAATGAAAACGATGCGATTGCGAGTGCGTTAGGCAATAGCCCCTCAGAGTATTATAATGCTCTCATACTCAGCTACCCTGGACTATTACAACTGGTCCGGTTTTGACAGTTGTAGTATCCTCTGTATATGACGTTTACCCTTTTTTATTAAGAGCTAAATGGACTTGTATCAGCTTTCATTTCAGCTACTGTGAGATGTCGATAGATACCTCTTCGTTGTAGGAGTGACATAGGTTTTATATTTCAAAGATACTCGTAAGTTGGTAGGTTTATTTTACGGGTGTACTCCGTTTGGCCAAAATATTTATGGTCAAATAATAAATAAATAAATACTAAATAATATGATATAATTTTTCAATTTTTGTTTCCCGTTGCAGTTGATTTATTTTTCATGTAGCCACAAGTGTAATCTAACCTAACAACAACACGCTATTCGTTGCAAGCGGTTTCGATATACCGGATATAAACCAAAATAAAACAAAATGGTTATTGGCAATTGAAAATTTGCGAAATGATACATTTGACCAAAAACACTTTGGCCAAATGGCAGTATTCCATGTTTTACAGATTAAAAATTGTTGTAACTTATATTTCGGCGCTCTCCCAGATAATATTATCCTAGTAACATAGTCAATAATGAGTCGTTTTCCCTGCGGTCGCCTACCGGCTATTTTTGATCTAGATACGTTACCGACCGCACGTGTCTGGGCTCGGCCCGCGGGCCATTCGAAATTAATTTGTGCTGCCCCCAGACTGTGTACACGCGCGGGTGCGGCACACAGGGCCGAAGCTGCTTTTTTAAATCTTTTAAGCCAGTTGTAATTGTTGAATTTTTGTCTGGAGTTTTTAAAGCTGTTGGTTTAGCGTGTGGAGTTACCTTTTTATTGGTTCTTTGTAATAATTCTGCTTTAGAAACGAGATTAATTCAGTTTTCGTTGTGTAATATTTGATATATAAAATGAATATAATAGCATACGAATTTTATTTTATTTCATAACTATCGTTGTTTTTTGTTTAATAATAATAAAATCTGTTTATTTCAATATTTGTGTTGAGTTTACAATTTTTACTTAGCCTAAATCTTTATCTATTTAAGATTATTTGGCTAAGTTAGTGAGGACACTATTTATAAGAACACATGGCATGTTTTTTTGTGCTGTCGATAACCTATTGTGTTTCCATTAATTATGTCCTTAAAGATTTAATCTATTTCTTTATACATAGCATTGTTTTTCAAATTTTTTAGTAACCAAAATGTACTTATTTTTTAAATAAACTGGTTCTTACTAAATCAAGTCGAGAAAAGCAAGTTAAACAGAAAACGCAGTAGCGTCTTTCTGACTGGCAAGCAGCCTGAGGCTGTATGCGAGCACAGTATTCAGCTCCTAAAAGTTAACGTCACATCTACCATTTAATATTTCAAAGCAAGTAGGACTGTCAACTGTTAATTTTAAGGTTTAATTTGCTATGAAGTTTGAATGGCAAATGCCATTTTGTCTGAAAGAGTAGTATCATCACAGAAGCGTTTATCTACCGTGTTGACTCGAGCCGAAATGTTATTAACTGATACATAACTGATGATTGACCCTAATTGCATTAGGGTTGTGTAATTTTCTCTTATAAGTTAATTTTGGAATAAGTATACAGTCGAATTTATAAGCCGTTGTGCATTTTAGTACTTTATCACGGTATCGTATTTAGTGACAGTGGTTTGAATTTATTGTAAGTGTCAAGAGCTGCAATAAGGTACCATAATGTACGGCTACTTATGATTTCAACACTTACAATATATGTCAGTAAACGTTAAACGTGAGTTTTAATCGTTTTGGCGTTATGTGATTACATATAACGGAAAAACAATTAAAACTGCCTCAGGGTAGCTTCAAAGTTACTAGGATAATGATATAAATATAGACAACAATATATTAACTAATATTTTTGTTTTCTAAAGACATTTAGTATAAGGTGAGCCAGAAATATTTGCTGTTTTACAATTGATTTTCTAATGTGCAAAAATGTTTGGCCAACCCTATAAACCATTTCAAAGTGGTTTTAATTATACTATGTTGGGGAGAACCCTGTATTTTTAATAACATAGTTCTCACAGTAGTTCTCTTAGACTTAATCCATCCACACATATAAAAACGGCTTAATGGAAGAATTGCACACATCTCACCTACATGCCACACGTCTTATATAAAGACACCGCGCTCCACACACGGATCATCGAGTACACATCAGAAACGAACACAGACACACATCTCGCTCTTAAGAGGCCAAGTGAGTGGAGACCAGTGTCGCGATCGGCTTCAATGCTCACCCCGACAGTAAAAAATATGAGCATCCCCCCTCCCATCTCCCCCCTAGCGCCATCTTGAAAAACTTTGTCACTTGTAACCGCAAATCGATCTGTGTCTACGGGCTACGGCGTAGGCGTAGGACGTAGAGGGTTCTACACAAAGAAAAGATACGCGGTTGTTCCGATTGAGGGTTACATTTGGAACGTATTTTTATTTTTCGAACAAAAGAGTATTTAAGGGGTTTCGCAACGTGACTTCTTTATGTTTTAGAACCAATTAACTTACACAGACGTCATATTATATTTCCCGTATTCAATGATACAGTCAAAAACATTAATAGGTACATATAAGTTCCCAAGATGTAATAAACATCCATACGCTTTTATTCTACTTACATGAGGTCCATGAACAGCGGTAGGTGGATAAGAATGATAGCTGTATTGTATATATTAACGCCTTTGACTGTACAAAAAAAGATGACTCCAGTGTTAATGTCCAAAAAGTAAGTAGGGGACCAGGGGAGTGGTGGGTAAGTTTTATCAGGGTATAGCCTTCAGCTACTAAATGATACACAACTGAACACTGTAATTGGTTAGGGCTTTAAGTAATTACTGCGAACATGTTCCATAACAACACCGTATATTATAACAGCGTAAGTCCAATTAGTTTCGTATAAAAGTCGGCACTGATGTTACACCTTAAAATACTTTTTTATTCAATGTTTTCTCTATTAAAATAGTATTAAATTAGAAAATCATCACTATTTCAGTTGAAAGACGTTCTCTGCTGAACTTTGGCCAAATTATACGTCTACGAGGGCTGCCTTTTAAGTTGTGTCGTTTGGAAAAACTAAAGACAATTTAAGTGTTAAATGGTATTTATTGTTTTTCAAAGTAATCACCGTGATATGTAATACACTTTTTCATTCGATCGAACCAGTTTTCGAAACACTTATTCCAGTCCGAAGTCGGGGTCTCCAAAATGGCCGTTTTGTATGCCTCAACGGCTTCTTCAGGCGTCTGGTACCGTTGACCACGAAGTCGTTGCTTGATTTTTGGAAAAGTAAAAAAATCGTTAGGGCTTAAGTCTGGACTGTGCGGCGGGTGTTCCAGAATTTCGACGTTTTGCTCTTTTAAAAACGCAATTGTTTGCCGGGCGGTGTGCGAGCTCGCATTATCGTGATGCAGTCTTATACGACGTCTTGGGTTATTTTTTCGAAACTCGCCGATGACTTCTGGTAAACAGACAGTGGTATACCAGTCAGCATTAACCGTTTTACGATCCTCGAGCACGATGTTGGCCACGTGGCCACTTTTCGCCACAAACGTGGCGACTATTTTTTTCGAAATGCTCCGTGAGCGTATTACTTTGGTCGGTTTTGGCTCATCTTGGAACACCCAAACAGTCGACTGCTGTTTAGAATCGGGTTCGTAGGCATATATCCAAGATTCGTCACCACTGATAATGTCGTAAACATGTTTCGAGTTTCCTCGGTTGAATTGCCGCAGAGTTTTGCGACACCATCGAACGCGAGCCGTTTTTTGGTCTTCACTGAGTAAATGTGGTATCCAGCGAGAGATCAACTTTTTTACGCCTAAGTGATCATGCAAAATACTGTGAACACTGGTCCCTGAAATACTTAAGGAAGCTTCTATCTCACGGTATGTCGCATGGCGATCTTCGACGATCAGTTGCCGTACAGCATCAATGTTCTCCTGGGTTACGGCTGTTTTTGGTCGACCTTCACGATGTCTATCACCAAGACTAGAGCAACAACGTTGAAATTCTAAATACCAGCGTTCCACAGTCCGGAGGCATGGTGCTTTATCATTGAAAACCGTAGTCAACTCTTCGAAGCACTGAAGTCGCGTTAAGCCCCTTTTGAAGTTGTAAAAAAATATCGCACGTAAATTTTCCTTCGAAATTTCCATTTTCACAACTGACTTGTCAACTTTGAACGAGCGCTGTACTAAAACGGTTGGGCCGATTTCGAGTCATTCTTTTGTTTTCGAATTCTAATTTCAAATATTTTAAGATGACACTAGTTCTTTTTTATGCAATCACGGAAGGCTTGCAAACGACAGAACTTAAAAGGCAGCCCTCGTATTTGTAATAACAAGATTAAAATAATTATTCGCGCGAATCATGAATATATCCGTTAAACAAAAATAATTTAACACATACATACTTGTAAGTTTATTATATTCACTCCATTGTCAAACCCCCTTTACAACAAAAATGATAATCACTAAAAAGGATTTGTGAAGAATTATTCACATGACTAACTTGACAAAACAGATACGCCCTGTGGCTACGCATTCTATTACATCACCCTGTACTATACTTCGAATCTTAACCTAACAATTCTAGAGTTGATATTCAATCGCAGTTTCATATACAGCGTGTCTATTGAATCCAAGCCAAGGACACCTAAGGCACTCAGCAGGTGTCCTTACAAATGGTCCACGTAATAGGTACGTTATTACGAAGTCAAAAGTTTAAATAGGACTCTTGGACAAAACGGACCGGCGTGAGATTTCATCTTAAATGGTATGAGAACGAGCAGACGCTGATTGATAGAGGACCAAGTTTTGTTAATTTACGTGGAACTTAATCAAGAGTATTGAAAAATTTGCAGCGTTTAAAATTATGAGAAAGAAGTACGTTCCCTTTATCCTACCAGTGACTAATAAAAAAACGTATACATTGACGTCTATGATGTACGAAAGTTATTTTTTACATCAAATTTAAGAATTACAATGAGATGTTTTTTTCTACAGAGATAATTGAATCGTCCAAATATGCTCCATCTAACAACCGCAACCCACCGGTAAAAGATAAACGGTTGATAGTAAATCTTGCGAAATAAGTCGAAAAATACTAAGAAAAATTAAGATATCCCGTTTGATACCAACAAAAATTTAGATAACCCTTCTTAAACGAACAATACTCACTGATTATCTATCCTAGCAGATTCACATGTTAAAAAAAATATGTCAAGAGGTCAACCAAAAGGTGCGTGACATTTGTACAGGCAGGTAGACATCCGCGAGATAGTCATTGTTATTAATTCTCAGTAAAAAGGGTTCGGAAACCGAAATTAGTATCGCATTCAAATCACCCTGTTTAACTAGCCGTGCGAAATTGGTAAAAAACGTTTTTTTTGCAAAAAATAAAAAGGGTGAAAGGGTAATGCCGAGGCGTGACCCCCCGCGAGTCATATTTTGATTGTGCAGTTTTTTTACTGCATTCAGTGTGGGACATAGGGTGACGTACGTCATATTGCTTTTTAGAGTGAAAAAGGTTAAAAAATAGGAAAGCTTCTGGAAGATGATAGTGTCACCATGATACAATACAACTAATAAAGCTTTAAATAAACACATACGTTAAAAATATTATCAATTTTGAATATGCATTATAAAACCCAAGTAAGAGTATTAAGTAAATATTTCATTAGTTTTTTTTTTCCCAACTCAATAACAAAGCCGTCGTGGAATGATTTTTATCGGGCCATCTTTTGTCCCATACAAACGGTTTAGGGTAGAAAACAATCGCGGGTTTGATTCCCGGCCTTATGACTCGTACGTAATGTCCGGATACCTTTATTCTTTCAAGGGTCATATCAAGAGACTTGCGTTTTGTTTTTCTTTGGATACAGGATGTTAATCATTTGGACGTGGTGAATTTTTAAACTTCAATTTGCAATTATACTGTTCTATAAAGATGTATTAGCAATTAAATACCATTTTGGTGTCTGTTTTAAGTTAGTTGTCGATAGTTTAGGTAGTATAGATTCCTAACATGCGCATAATATAGAATTGGTCATTGTCAGTATTCCTCTACAATACGTGTGAGTTGACAACAAATCAGTTAATTGACGATTGAAATAATGAATGAAGTAAAACTATGTACAGGAAAATGCTAATGATATGTACTTTAATTGCGTCAATAATGTATATAAAATGCTGTAAATTACATTAAGTAAATAAATAGTTAATTATTTTAATCAAACATCCTGTATTATAGTGGAGACAGAACAACACAACTAAGGACTGGAGCATTAATTTAACATAAACTTATTGTTTATTGACGATTTCTTTAGAAGACACTCGACGGTCGCAATGTTCCACACGATTTCCGAAAACCCTCGTTGTAGTGCTAAGGTTAAGGTGCATTTTCGAGTGTTGATTATTTAGCAACGCAGGGGTAGCAAAGACATGGGGCGCGAGTTCATCGATAGAATTCTTTTGATCGCAGTCGTAACGGACCCCAACGTATATTTGGACGGAACCCGAGAGGTTTCGAGTGGTTTATAATTACGATAATTTGTGTAGATGAAGAAATGCAAACAAAATCGTTTCGGTTACGCTTTATTCGCCAGTGAATGTCTATGTGAGAAATCGAGGTAATAATAGCAAGTCATTGGGTTAAGTGGTTTTTGTGCTTAAAGTTGAGGTCAATAATAATTGGGTATTAAATTAATGATATAAGTGTTTTTTAAGGAAATTACAAGACCTCTGAAATAAACTTATTCTTACTTGAAATAGACTCGATTACCCAAAAGCCACTCACAGGGTGTTAATTTACTATGGGTCTATGGCAGAACTATCAACGTACTGTATACCGGATTTTCCATAGCCCACTTCAAACTATGACTTAATATTTCAATGTTCTGTAAACCAACATCTTTTATTACAAATAAAAATAAGATATATATTTTATGAACAGCAAAAAATTGTAGATTATAACAGAAAACGTAGGAATTCCTTTTATCTCACCTACTCCGGATATAAGCTAAGCCTAAAAAGTCAAGAAACTGAAATTCAAGGCTTCAATAAACGGCACCTTTATTTTTGTGTGCACATATTTTCTAATTACCGCTGTCACAGTGGAAATGGAAATATAGTAGGTGTGCAAACAGCCAGCTGGCGTGTTTTTATTAAAAACGTGATGAGCACTGCATGATATATGGACTCCCTCACCCGCGGCACACGAAGTGGAAATACACCCGTTACACAGAGGATTAAATTTACTGTAACAGACAGGCAGTAAATGAATCTAGTTAAACAACAGTTTAAAATGTATAGTATAGGGAAAATGACTAGACGTCGATCATAGAAGTAAAGTAAGACGGAAAATAAGTGATATCGTAAACGGCAACACAAATTCGTCATCGTTAGGCTAACAAGAAAAAGAAGCAGCATGTATAATTTAGTGCAAATTAATGATTATTATTTAGGATAATTAAAAGCGCTTGCGCAACAACGTTTTAAGCAGTACATTGTATGCGATACAATAGGGATGTTTTGTGAATTTTATTTAGGTTTCTCAGTTGAGTTAAGTATTAAAAGTAATTATTAATTTTTCTTACACAGCAAAACAAGCGAAACATCTTGGCAGCTCTTTTTTCTAATCAGTATTATCTTAACTAGTATAACCACGTTTAATTAAACTGTTCTCTTGTATCGTCATCCAATCTGTCGGCTGGTGTACAAAGTTCTTGCCTAACCCCAACCGAATTCTAAAAAAAGACTTCCCATACAAGAATAATTTTCGTAAGGCATGTAAATGAACATTGAGATTTATTCTAAGGCTTCTTATTGCGTTCTACCGAATTGTTCCCCGTTCGTTCATTGACAAAGTTTCCGTCCCTCCACGCACAAAGCGAAAAATAACGTTTTAAAATAAACCATTTTTCACGGATCTCGCGTTATGAATTGCCGGATCGAGTTTAAATTTGATTTACTGCTGCCAAATGTTCGCATGATATCTGTTGGATAGCGCTATATGACATGTTTGTTTTTGTAATCATACCATGTACTATGTATACATACTGTAGGTTATATTTGTTGCAAAAGTTGGTTGCTCCATGGTCACAGTCAGGTATTTGGCAACAGTTCTATGTGCAGCAGTGGACGTCCTTCGGCTGATTTTATGATCACTGACGTCTCTTTAGGGTTGACGTTTGCTATCGTCTATACATGTACATAGAGCATGTAGTTTTTGTTCGACCAGCATCTTGATTGGACCTAGACATAAATGTTACTTGTGCATTTTTACACCACCCTGTATTAAAAGAAAATCACAAAAACGCTCTCAATATTAAATAAAAACGAAGCGTATAATCATCATTACCTATATATAGTTATAATTATGTTCGTATAGTGACACACAGGGTGTTGCCGACACGGGCTTTGATGTCGCGACATTCGCGATGAAGCACAAACGTGCAGCCAGAAACACGTGTTAATAGCGTGTGCATATTTACTGACGTTAAAGCAGTATAGAAGACACGTGGGGGGAATTAATTACAACTAGTGTTATAAAGTTGCAGGTAGTTTATTTTATCAGTTGTTTTTAATTTGAAACGACAAATAAGTGTGTATACAGGATGAAGTTGTTGGTTTTGTCATGTCTGACTGTTGGTACGTTGAGTTACTTTCGTCTACCAAGTGTCAAAAATTGCTTCCGCAAATTTAAAAGTTGTAAAGTATTTTCAAAAGCGTCGAAAATCAATAATAACGTTGCTACCACATGTAACAATACCTCTTATTGAAAAGTGGCAACCGCCCGATCAGAGAAAGAAAATTAGGATGTGCCCCGTCAAAACTTCACGAGCAGGCCATCAAAGTGACATTTTAGAGGGAAGCCGCCCCCGCATTACACCTCTCTCATTATTTATCACATTGTCGCCAAAATTAATGGCGACCCTCGTCAAATGATTTTTATTTTATAAAATAAAACCCGCGGCTGGCAGCGTAATCATATCTTTGTTGCGATGGGGCCGTCTAGACTGTCTTTGTGTAGCTTAACAATACCATTTAAATATCATACTGTATATCATTCAAAACATAATGTAGACAAAATGTGTCATTAATAAATTGTCAAATTAATCACTAAAGTCTTCAAAGGAAAATCCTTTTTACATTCTGGCGTTTGCTTACTGCTTACTGAAAATTTAGAATCGGTAAAAAAATACTTTCCGTATAAATTGAATCAATATGTCAATATTATTTCCTAAACCGGAAAGCTAAAGATCTTTTGAATGCACCTAAACTGCCCGTTAAGTTATATTTTACCTTATGCATTTACGTTTTGCTCGTTCACTGAATAACAGTACCTAGAAACAGTAGTTCGTCTTCAAACACAGGTATATCGTGCAGCCTGCATGTCGCACTGCTAGATCAAAACAGTAGTAACTTAAAATACAACTGTATTCTAAAATCAACTTTAATACAACTTCTATGATCTTTAAATAGAACTAACAAGGATTTTGAGTTGATACTTTTTTGATCTAGCAGTGCGACATGCAAGCTGCACGAAGCCACTAGAATCCAACTCAACAGGCCGCAACAAGCCGGTTTAGCCGGGGCCGCGCTGTTACTGCGTTTGTTTGCATGCTAACTATCGAGAGACTCGCATGGCGCCCGAGCGGCAATAAGTAATAGAAACTCCTTACGAGCCGGAGACCAACTACTATTCTACTTATACTATGACTGAATTACAACACAATTGTTAGGTATCTGCCTAATTAACCCGCCGCGGCTGCGACGTTACGGACAGGGTGTTTTTCTCGTTACTGGCCTTATCGATAGCAGCATGTTTAATTGGCATAATGGTGTATCTTGTGTCAGAGGTCACCGACGAGGAAACCACGGCCTGATAGATAACCGACGCATTGTTACATAAAACTACCTATTTTATTAATTACATTCAAAACATTGTAAACACGAGATGTGTATAAAGCATTCTGTCTTAGTCCTCAGGGTTAACAACGCATTTTGAGTCTTAAGATGGCAGTCTTGACATAGCGTTGTCTTAAAATTTCAAATTTCTATGGTGGCCTCTGAGCTCGTTTGCCTAATCGCCATAAAAAAACCTACGTAATCTTAGATAAATTAAATTATCTTAATATTTCAAATTTCTCTATTAATAAAAATGGATGAACCATTTATTATTGTTTTTTTGTTTTTATAAAGAAATGTTAACTTGAGGAAAAAATACCTAATAATTGGGAATATCCCACACAAAATTAATGTTAAAAAATGTCAGACACATATTTCCTATCCTTAAAGTAGGTAGGTATGGTTTTGTTTTGCAGTATTTATTAGTGGACAGAGTTATCTAACTTCTATAGCTCCGTCCTTTACACTCACCGTAAAATGAACTGCTTAGCCATGTTATAATAACCCCAAGTATAAGTAAGGTAAGGTAGGTAGGTGGTGTAGGTAAGTGTTATAAGTTTTTAGAGGTGTTGGTAATTCTGTAGCTCTGCCTACCCCACTCTGGGAATAAAGGCGTGAGTTTATGTATGTGTATGTATAATTACCCCCCTGGTCCTAATAACTATTGCCGTAGGAATATCTATGCGAGGTTTTAGAGTCACAGCTTTTTGTTTAAGGCCATACCAAAGGCAGCGCGAGAGGTATAATTGATCGACGCGACTGTTAAGGTTACAACTCCACACGTCAAGTCATGCTCAGGGTAACTGGAAGAGATAAATTAAAGTGATAAGTTCGCCATTGTACAGTGGCGTTCAGAATTGCATGGACAATTTATGAATGAATTCATTCATAAACTGTCCATGCAATTCTGAACGCCACTGTACATGTTAATCTTAAGTTTATGTACGAATTTACTAGTAATTGTTTTTTTTTTGTGCAATAAATAGTGTACATACATACATACATACATTCAAGTGTGCAGTGCGCCTGTTAATAGTGGCTCCGCTAGGTATGTCGTCTAAAAACATAGCTTAGCAAGTCTTTTACGTTTACTCTCTATATAGGCTTTAGCTCAGTTATACTTGAACAAAAAAAAAATCAATTATATATTTCAAATAAATAAGGAAAACAATACGGCACTGAATGAAATTGGGTATTTACTGGTATTTTTAACGCTTATCTGGCTAATATTGTTCAGAGTAATCTTTTAATTATATACTTATGTTATTAGTGAGACGAGATCGTTCGTGCTACATATAACCCTCTAACAGGTTTTTGAATCGCGTCTTATTGTTTGTGTACAATAAATTGTTTTATATTAAATAAATAAAAAAAAAGTAATGTGAGAAAGCAAAACTAATTGATGAAATTTAATATTTTATATTATAGTTTGCTTTACTTTTACATTATAGCTTAAGCAATTATCCAAAACATCGAAAAACAAACAAAATTTTCGACTAGCTCCTGCCATAGCTCGGAAATATTAAATGCAAAAATATAATTTTAAAGCAGCGTTAACTGCGTTTTTAATCATCACGTTATCAGTGTCGTAACAAATACTAATTACGGGAAACATGTTAGTGTCCGCCATTAAAACACGTAATCATATTAACTCCATATTTATCTGTGAAACGTAAAATATTAACAACGTAGTAACAAAAACACATTTTAAATGAAATACTGAGAGAAAGCGTTATTTTGGTGGTTGATAAGTTATAGTACATCCGCCATTTTGTCAATCTATATAAAAGTTCGATTATTATTTTTAAATTATATCCACTCCCAGGAGCGAGTTTTCTAATCTCTGACAATTTATAGAAAGAGTCTGAAATCATATTGCAATATGGTTGAGTTTTGAGCACCCTGTAGAAGCAAGAAGATGTAAAATTTATAATTGAATGTCGTAAATTAAGGTGACATCGACAGTTGCGGCTCGTCGAGGGGGCGACGCCGATATTTTATCGAGAATTCTTAACTAATAATTTGATGCGTCGGAGGCCCAGTGGCTTGGGGTGGGTTGAACGGTAGGCTCCGAGTTTGAATCCAGAGTACTCTACTAATGAGTTTTTCTATCAGAAGTATAATACTTGCGCGGTAACAGATGCTCCGTTGAAGAAAACATCTGCAATATGTTGACCTTCCCAAGTGTGGCGTAGTCGATTGGTTATAATGCTATATTTGATTGTACTGGTAATGGTTATCGTGTACTTATTTAAATATGGGTCGTGGCTCGCTATCTATGCAACGTTATGTTAAGTGGTGCCGTAATCGTTACTATTTGCTATTAATCTTATATAGCTAACTTGTCATATCTTTCATATTTCGTTTTGCATCTGAAATAATATACCTACCTGTCATTAAAGTGATCCGTGGAGACACGTATCTATGTTATTGTTTCTTATTTCAGTTTAGCTTGTTTTTTTTATGTTTTTATGGAGAACACCCTAAAAGTCCGAATGACTTTTTTGCGTATATTTATTTGCCCGATTTTTTTCATTTTTCTGAAAGCTATGAAACGCTGGAGCTATATGTTTTACATTTACTGCATAATTGAATTATCATACGAAGGTTAGGTTTGATTTAAATATAAACGTCCTAACGTTTATATTTAAATTTGAAGTGATCAAAATTCTCTATTATAATAGAAGACTTAACTTTATCCTAATAAAGTTAAGTCTTCTATTATAATAGAGAATTTTGATCACTTTGGAACTATGACTCCTCGGAATTATGTACCCTTTTTATGGAAGTTGTTTCCGAAATCAAATTATTACATGATTTTTATTTCTTGTACAGCACCCTGTATCAGATAAATCTTAAATATCAACAATTCCTAACTGTAATGTAATGTAATTACATGATCAATACGAAACTTCCCGCAGCTTCTGAATGGTGTAGTTGCTCGTTTGTGGTAAACATCTTACCTAACAGTTTGAAACTGATAACCTTTGGAAATTCCTATTCATTGGCTGACCACAAAGGATCTGTACCTACCTGCCTACTTCCTCAGTTGTATCTCGACCTACAGTTGAATATGTCGGAATTGCCACATTGATTGAATGGCTGCTAATAAGTTTCTGGACTCGTGGAGACGTTCGTAACGATTTGAACAATGAAGTTGAAATTACGTAATAGTATAAATGAGCTAGTAATATATAACTCGTGTTATGGACTAAAATAGTACTAGCCCAAATGTTAATTCATTAAGTGAATATCGAAGTTTGACAGCGTGTCCACAAGGACATGGCTTTTGTTATCTACACGAAGTATTGTACCGACAAGACTCTTCTCAAATTTTGAAAGTTTACTATTAAAAAAAACTCAGTAACTCCAAAGACCATTCTAAAAGTTCGTTTTTAAAGAGAACATTCTCAATGTTCTCAAATGTTTCCGTGAATGTTCTCAGTGCTTTTCCGATTTTTTTTCCAAACTTCTGATAATGTTCTTCAACTTGCACATTGCTCACAACAAGTAAATAATAAAAATGAAGCATCAATAAAACATTTTTTTATTAAAAATTGTTAATTGTACTTCGTAAAACAATCACGCCAGAACAAACTTCTGATTCCAAAAATAACTATGCGGCCCTGCGTTTCCATTGTCATACGTTATTGGAAGCATATAAAATCAATGACAATCCTGACTGACATTTAATCACAAAAGTCCCGAGACGGTGTTCTCTGACGACAGAAGTGCGTAAAGTCAAGCCTGTGAGGTATCTGTTTAATTCACTAGAGAAAATTGTCCTCGCGTGTGATTTTTTCTAGACTAGAGAAAACCACACGTGAGGACAATTTTCTCTAGTGAATGAGCCTAAATGAGCCAATGAGAGTCTCTATAAAAATATCTTCATAGGCGAAAAACGCCTTAACAGGAGTTAAAGCCATTGATTAAAATTAGATATATAGTAAGATGGTGTGAAAAGTAAATTTTTTATACGTATCTGCAATGATAAACACTAGGAGATCCGCAGCTTCCAACTAAAACTACACTTTTTTGCACCGGCGAATAAAACCACCAGAATTGTTGACCAACTTGTAACAACCGTGTTATTAATTTAAAAGCACCTACCAGGAAATACCGACTGCAATGTATCATATCTTAATCCTAATTAAAATGCGAAAATGTGTTAGGCTACGTTATCTTGGGAAAAAACGTGCAATTTTTTAAAGATATCTGAAGGACAGACGCGATGTGTGTAAATCGGAGTTTTGTCCAACAAGTCAACTCCCCTGATACCTAAGTAAAATGGTAATAATAATAATTATTAATATAGTTACTATATCAATCCACATTCTCGAAAGACAAAAATCTGTTAGTACAATTATATTCTACTATTCTTTATGTCAACATCCCTAAAAACCAGTTAGCGACTCAACAGGGCTCTACACCAACTGCTCCGTTGTAAGTCAGTACCATCCCCACAATCCGGATATAACCAGTTCGCGCTCAATCGCCCGAAGCCTCCCGCTGGCCGGCTTAATTCCTTAGCGAAACCCTTTGACGCCAGTGACGTCGCAGCCAGGAGCCTCGCCTTACTGACGTGTTTATTATCACTTCATAAATGGAATAGGGAAGTGAGAAATCACCCGCTTTTCTGTTAACGTCAATTGTCCTTATAACGGAGGAATTTGAATTTAGAAATGACAATTTGGCAAAGGTTTTTTGCGTGACGATATCGGTATCCGGTTAAAATTCGATTGTTATGGAAATTCCCAGATAATTATTAATCAAATCACTCTCCGTCTATCTCTCGATTCGGCAATTAACATAACCGATAGGATATTTATACGAGACAACAACGTGGCTCTGGCTTCGAAACATTACGGATTATATGATAAGGGTTTATATGATTAGGGATTATTTTGGGGATTATATGTATACTGACGATTACACGTTTAACTTATATGAAACAACAAAACAAGAACTCCTCAATCTTAGCTTGTTGATTCATTACTTGTAAAACGAACAAAGATGTCTCCACAGTATTTAACTACATCTCATTTAAAAAACCAATTTGCCTGCACAAAAAAAGCGTCTTGACTCATGAGAAAATGCACTTAAATATTATTTTTCGTTATCAAAATTCTCAAATCGTTTCGCAACTCGCCGATTCCTCCGTCTGTATTCGGGCCCCTTCGCCTTGACGTCACAACAAAAGTCCTCGCAAATTACAGAGTGGCGTAGCAATTACGGGCTCGCAACAACAGATACATTTGTATAACAATGACGCATTTTTTTAGTCGAAACACGATAGTACGTGCATTGTAAAATAACGGTAGTGTTCTGCGAAAAATATCACCCTCTAGGAGACGACCTGGATGCAATAAAGTCTGCAGTGCTATAGCTCATACGCTCTTTATTAAGAGCGAGTGAGAGAGAAGTACAAACCCGAACCACCTTCTAAGTGCTCACAGACTGAATATATTTTTTAAGAAATGCTACAGTATCTTGTGCATGAAAGTTGTAGTCACAGAAAATATATTATCTATAGATCTGAAATTAAGGTCCGAAAGATTAGGTCGGAAGTGAGTTAAGTTGCACAAGGCAAATTATTTTTTCCGAAATTTGTCAAAATACATTTACAATCGGTATTTTTGCTACTTCTGGTTGATGTGGAAAAGGAATTAAGTTAAAGGCGTTTCAGCATCTTGGGGCTTATTCAAGATGCATAACGCTGTTTTCGAAAATCGACAAAATTGTCGGCTTGACGTAAGCGATTGACAGATCGTTCGAATACTTATGTTGATTCAAAACATTGCATTTGCATCTTGGCTACGACCTCTTGTCAGATTCTGCTTAGAATATTGTATAGTAATTTAGATTTTTATATTCGTGTAATGGATTGCATTGAAACCCATTCAGCCAGTTCAGATGGGTACGTAATACCAGGTTCGGATCTGACGCAACAATAAAATTCTCAAGAAAAATTATCAGTAGTAAAATCTAACACATTTTGCAACTATGTCAATCTCTAGTTAGTAACAATGTTTACTTAGGCTAACTGTTGGATGGTACATTTTTTTTTTGATTTGTCATTGAGTGTCATAATACTCATAATACCTATAGAACACTCCAACTTGTATCTTACATCATAAAACGTCATGCGTCGCTTATCTAAAACAATAACTAACTAGAAATGTATCAATCGCTATTAAGATATCACTGTCGGATTCAATAAACATTAATGTCCCAATAACTATCCCGGGAACGCTGTTAAGTAATATCTGGATCTGTGTCATAACTGTCTTATCAGTACCCTTACCATGAGTTATAATTACCGTACTCACTAGCAAGTCGAACGCTCTGTCCTCCACTCCATTACTATAAAGATACAGTGAAGAAGAGAAGAGCATTCGATTATCAAGCGAATACAGTAATAGGAAATATGCATGGATTTTTTTAAATCGCATTTCTCAACAAAATATGAAAATTCCGTTAAAAAGATTAAAATCGGTCGAGAAAAATTTGATAGTGATTAGACAGAAAGATTCGATAAGCACTGTGATGTCATGTAACAGGTCGGCCATATAAACTCCATTTTAAATTCTGTTTTGCTAGAAAGAGATACGAACAAATCTTTGTTGGCTTAAGTTAGTTGTTTTTATCGTTATTTAAAAAACGTTTTTTCTCAACTATTTGTTACATGAATAAGCTTTTATTGAAGATGTGAAAAAGAATATTCATGAATATTCCCTATTATAACTCATGGTAAGGGTACAGAGATTAGCTGGAACCGAAGCTTCCGCCGGCTTGGGGAGCTGATAGTAGTGACCTCTGATTCTAACACCGACAAAGTGTCAAATAATCTAACAAACACTGGAAGACCCCTGTCACCTCGGTTCCGAAAATTTGTTACTCTTTGACAACGCCGAATTTTAATTTTAATTTTGGTGTTTAGACTTTGTACGACGTAAAGTAAATATTTGTTAAATGGTAATTCTATCAAACCAATTTAGGTTATCATTACATATTATTAAAAGTATTGATAACCTATTTAATGTACCTATAGTCGACTAACGCCCACTTGCGCGGACCAGAGTTAGCCCTTAACCCAGAGTTAAGCGTCTACTTTTGTACGTAGTTTGCCGCCTAACCTCGGGTTAAGACGCTAACTCTGGTCCACGCAAGTGGGCCTAAGGGCCACTTGCACGCAGAATTTAACCCTGGGTTAAGGCACTAACTCGAGTTAGTAGACGTCAGATTCATACGAAAACTGTCATTTTAACTCGAGTAACGCGGACTTGCGCGGACCAGAGTTAGCCCTTAACCCAGGGTTAAGCGTCTACTTTTGTACGTGGTTTGCCGCCTAACCTCGGGTTAAGACGCTAACTCTAGTCCACGCAAGTGGGCCTTAGTGTCTTAACCCAGGGTTAAACTTTTCGTGCAAGTGGCCCTAAGTCGTACAGTACTCCCAGCTTCTTGATAGAGTTCGGCTGGCTATCGCTATCACCCTTGCAGTCGCAACTTAGATCGCAATGAAGATTACCGAACTACATTAAGAAAATAGAAGTACTGTATTTGTATTTGTATGACGAGGTCTAAAAGTGGTAAAGGACTACGATAAGATGTTTTACTACTAGATAAACGGAATGTAAGGGACAGTCTAGCGCTGTTACAGCTATTTCAGATCACTAACATAATTGGTCATTGAAGCTCTTTAGTTATGTAAAAAAAACTTAAGCATTTCTGAAAATAAGCAATACTCGTACATCAGAAAGCCACGCGGCGTACATTGGTACGCGGTAAAATTATAAAAAAAAACCTTTTAAGATTTCAATCAAAAAGGTTTTATGGTCTACCCTACACTTTAGAGGCAATTAACGTGTACCGTAAAACTTAAATCAACCCTAATGAACGAATTAATCGTCATGAACTGACTCAAAGTGTAGATGTAATTGTAAACTAACTACTTTATATCTCCTTAAATTTCCAAATGGTGAATATTTTATGCAAGTGACGGACCAGTTAATTTAATCTCGAGCTTGCTTATAGTTTTAATTTAATAGTCTTATACAATTTTACATCCATACCTTCATTCCCAGAGAGGGGTAGGCAGAGCTAAAGAGATACCAACAGCTCTAAAAACTGGTTGTTAATTCTTTAACCATATTTTTCACAAACAGGCAAGATGTTTACCAGTGTAAATTAGTGACAGGTTGCAAGCCTTTCACCTAAAAATACTATAAGCCTTTATACCCTTAGTCGCCTGTTACGACTTCCACGGGAAGACATGGAGTGGCACTATTCTAAGCTTTTGAATTTGGTAAATTTTATTCGAGACAACTAGCCAGTTTTTTAAACTCCAAGTCAAGAAACACAGGCACAAAATACAACAACACAAAATCACAGCTCCTATCAGGTTTTATTTCTTGAGTAAATGTACCAAATAGTACAGGTAGCCACCACTAGAGGTAGTAACTAAGATGCATTAGCGCGGTTTCCTCTAATGACTACTAAAACTGTCATGGAGATATTCCCGCACCGTAACTGGCTTTTAGTCTGGTTTGTGGTTCGAGGGACTAGAGATCAGCGATTTTATCTCAGTAATTCAAATTAACTACTTGATTAAAACTCTTTTGACAATATTGAAGAAGCATAATATATTACAATCCGACAGTGGATTTATTCTACATAAAATAAATATATAATAAAATGTGCAGTAACAAAGTGGAACTTTCAAGTTTTTAGTAGCGTCTTTGATTTTTCCGTTTCTGCTTGGAACATCGAGACTTCTTCACAAACAAGGGTCTTAGTTATTAAAATATTGCTCGTCATCAATTGATTGATCCATGTACAGTAAAACAAAAAAATATTTGGAATTCTGTTGAGATGAATGAAGTAATCTTAACTAATAATAATACGATATTTGGAAAAATCTCAACCGATTGACGTAAAATTTGCTCCAGATATACTACCTTATTCATAATCTTCTTTGGAATCTTTGGCACTCTTCGTCAAATGGAAATGTCAAAGTGACAGATAAGGACAAAGCATATTTTAAGTATATTTTAGCTAGACAAAACGTACGTATTTTCCCAAAAAATTAACAGTTGAGCAAATAACGCCGCATACGCAGACAGATTCGCGGGCCAAGACTAGTTTATACTAAGTTACTGCAGGCTCCCTAGACTTGGCCCCGCTTGGCGGGGGCTGATTGATGAGCCCTTGTTTGGTGATCGCCGACTCACTTACTCCCCGTGATTACTTAATTTGACAACACCAGAGACTCAACGCTCCCCGCCAACCGTTTTAGAGTTTAAAGCTTGTTTTGACGTAACAAATGGCTTTCTTGACTTGACTTTGAATTTTGAGTTGTTTTAAACGGTAGAGGAGTAAAAAATAAAGTTAGTTGTGATTAATGTAGAGTACGCTGTAGCAAGTGTTTTCAGTGAGGATAGGCTGACTCGACAAGATTAGTTCCAGTCTTTCACATAAAATCGGAGTTATGTAAAAGGTATTATCAATATTAAGTACTAGTTTCTGCTCGCGACTTCGTCCGCGTAGATTACGATTATCGTTATTCCCCCGGGAACTTTAAATAAAAAGGGAAAGTATAAGCTATCTCCATTTCAAATTTTATCTAAATCCGTCTAGCCGTACAAACGGACACACCAACTTTCACATTTATAATATTAAGTAGTAAGATTACATTGCCAGGGCCGTGTTCTTTGTTAGATTTTTTCTACAATTTGACATTTACCTAGACGTGTTCTAAAACGAACATCTTTTCAAAAATAAGTTACTTAGATAATAAAATAGAGAAACTGCTAAAGAAAGGAATATAGGTATTACGTTCTCTTTTCGTTGAAAAAAATACCAGTGTAACAAGGGGACACCTATTGGTACCTATTAGACTTTAGACTTTAATGTGCTCGTTTGGTCCAACTTGAGATAAAAGTTCTATATTAATTAAAGGTTGAATTTAGAAAAAAAATAACTACCCGTTATTTTATGTCTCAATTAAACTTAACTAGGCATTTAGCTTCTTAATTCGTAATTAATCGTAGCAGATTACGGTTTTGATCAGTTGATTACCAAACTAAATGTTTAGCAGCCGACGTCGGCACGCAAAAAGGCTTTCGATCACTTCTAGACTTCTACAGGAGCTTCCGTTTAACAATGGTTTCATACACACACCAAGCTTTTACCTACAATGTGGAGTAGAACTAGGCTAGTTGGTAAGTCGACACTTATTTTGTAGATTAAAAAGGTATCCTGGATTTTCAAATTGTATAACGATATCTGTACATTATTACAATTTGGTGACAATTGAACCACCTCGGAAGTATAATCTAACAAAACAAAAAAGAGCACATGTATTTGTTCCTGAGTCTTGGATTTTTTTCGTGGATCTAATTATGTATTTCTCTTAATAAGTACCAGTGCCAGTTGTTTCAATTCGCAAACATATTATTTGTAATGTCGAATATCTCATAACATAAACAAACACAATCACTAAAGTAAAAACATATTCATTTCACAATATTTTTACCTATAACATTACATATAAACGTGGGCAGATTGACCTTCGCCTGCAAAAGACATCAGTTCGCAACGTATGACCGCGGCGATTCGATGTAAGTAACTGCCAGCATTACTTTCTAATACTATTTTATTACGCCGATAAATTCGGTAGACGCGCCCCAGGAGGCGCTTACCGAGTGGCTATCTCGCTTTTCGATTTAGAACTCTCACTCAAAATTGAAATGGCTCGCCCCTTTGTAGCGAGCGATTTAAATTCGACGTTTAAAACGGAGTTTCGAATTTAACGGATCCGAATGTGCGGGGGCTGGTTGGTCAGCCGTCTATTTTTATACGGTTTTAGTAAGGTTATAACGAATATTGCATGTATTTTTACCAAGTGGTTGGTATACCTTTAAAATTAGATTTGTAGATTTTATGATTAAAAAAATTGATTTTGATTTTTTTGATTTGGTGGTAAAAAGGGCTGATCTTGAAAATCACTTATTTATTTCAGTGTTTGTGTTCAGTCACAAATTATCGAATCCTAAAATAAAATAAGCATGCTTAAACTTGCATTTCAACCAGACTGCCAACTCTAAGGTGTGTAAAAAAACGATCTTTAAAGTCAACCTTCATCTGGCAAAATAGTGGAGTAGGAGACATTCCGTAGATTGTATCACTGTTACACAATAAACGAAGTCATTTAAAGTGGGTGCAAGGGCTTTAAACTTTCTATCGTTTATCCTTTCGAATGGACAGTACTTTATCACGTCGATATCGCGATCACAATGCGCTATTCTAAAGATAGTGATCCTTAGAAAAAGGTAAAGAGTAGATTGAAATGTCGTGTCTGGATTTTAAACGAATTTTCTCTGTCAATTGTTGCATTGACCTTCACGTGGAAAGTTCTGCACTTTAAGTTACTTTATTTATTTATTTATTTATTTATAGCCTTTATTGCTGACAATTTACAATTATAATAATTTGGTTAAATAATTCATTTAAATTTTAAATACATTGCATTATTAATTATTGCTTATTTACACCAATTTTATAATTCCTAGTGCATGCATTACCATTCTTAATATTATATTTCATATTGATTACTTAGTACATGCGCCTTTATTATTATGTAGCCAGGACATCAGTTACACATTTTTTGGTGTCTCTATTGTTGAGGGTGTGATGTCAACTTGCCCCTTGGCATAGGCCTCCCCCAGAATGCGCCATTTTGTTCTATCCATAGTCAAAATTAAGTTACTTTACATTTATTTGAATTGTGGAAAGATATTTTAAATGTTATTATTTAACTCTGTACGAAAATGATTTGGGCATACTTTGGTTTGATTTAATATTACCTACCTACAAATACAAATGCGGTTGGTTTCGCCATTCTATAAGGCCCTAATTGACAGCTGTACAAAATGTGTGTTTTAGTGTAACCCATTATTTTATCGATTTTCCCTTCATTAATTGTATGATTTCATCGATCGCTTTTATCTGCTAAAACCATGATGTTTACAGGATATCTTAAACATTAATTGATTAGGTTATAGTCTATACTTTTACGTATTTAAAAAAACATGACACAACCACGTAATATATGTAGTTCATCAGCCAATATGAAATGAATGAATGAAATGAAAATACAGCGTAATGATACGTTCGTTCAAAGGTTGTTTCGATAAAATAATATAGGTAATCGTGTTTAAGGTTATATTGTATACCTACTGCGTTGACAGCTGAAGAATCGGGAGTCTAAGGGCTATAGGGCCCATTTCCTATGGGCAGAAGTTATAATAACAAAGTATTTCCTAGTAAATTCTATAATGATTTCCACTAAGTAATTTGTTCATCGTCTAAAACACGCTCGATAGCGTAGTTTGGAAGGACGATCGATGCGGGTTTGGCGAATTTTGTTAGTCCTTTTGGTCAGCTCTGATACACGTAGTTTGCCCCCTCTTTGCTTAGCATTCAGCCTCCGTAAAGGGGGGAAGCTTCGCGAATTCCCGACAAAGGGAGTGGATGGGGGCTGCACAAAATAAACCTGTCGCAGCGGTCACTTTGGACCCGGGGTACACGGACCTTGTCGCAGCGAGGCCTGAGGTAAAAGTGAAAGATTATTGGTATGTCAAGTTATTATGACAGGGTTCTGCGGTATCGCCCATATTGCAAAAAATAATGATTGTTTAATATAATTAGCACGCCAAAGGTACGTTGTGTGTATAATACTGTGTTCTCGTGATACAAGAATTTTGTCTTGTTCTTGGACTCAGGATTTGGGGTATCTACCTAAATGTTGTTGTTGTAATTATTTGACTGACTTCTACATATAATCAATGCCGTAGCTTTAAGTCCAATTGTACAATAATGTGGCTGTGGTTATGCAGTAGGAGTTTAAAGTCTCTATAGGTAACTTCAGTATTTTTTAGTAGCAGTTCATTTTAGAGCTTGTCTCGCTTTTAGAGTCTGTAGATAAAGTTATAGAAGTTTTTTTGGCTTCTAAAGAAATTATATTTTCTTTCAAAATGAGTTTGCTAAGCACGGAAAGACTGTACAAGTTAATCTATTGATGTAGATTAAAACTTAAAAATAATAAATACGTACGAAATTATTACTCTAATATTTAAAATATAAAAGCCAACTTGAGATACAGAAATACTGTCAATGTACATACGAGTAGGTATGATGAACGTTGAAATTATATAAAGATTATACAAACAAATTATTACGGAAATATCAACAAGTTTTTAGAGTTGTAGGTAATTCTGTAACTTTGCCCACCCGACTCTGGGAACGAAGGCGTGATATTATGAATGTACCATGTATAAAAACAAATGCCATTAATTTTATAGCATTACATTATACCTACAGACCATAATCATCAAAGCGTTAGCGAATCAGAAACCACAAAGTGCCCTTCTTACGCTAAACGTTATCATACTATACATGGGAGGAGTTAAAACGAGGAAAATAACTTCGACAGTGTTCAGCCAATTGTTGGTGATGCCTGGTAGAATAAAGAGTTTATGTATAAAGAGTTTACGTTACGGAATTATGTACCATGTTCCTTCATCAGCTCGAAACTTTACTGGTGTAGGTATAGTTAACATGAAAATTAGATACACACTACAATACATTTTTTTTTATTGAACAGCTTATATTGTATGAACAATAAGAGTAGGAAATAAAACACAAAAAAATGTTACAAAGTGATCCAACAGGCGGTCTTATCACTGAATACACCGACATACAAGTCGACAAAACTGTTTCCAAAAATTTACGTCATGCCCATTTAATTCCATTGATCTAAGTCGATTGTAGTCGCGCCATTTTAAGAGGCACGATTTGACAGCTTTCAATGCAGTAAGTACTAAATAAAACCTCAAATCTGCCGTAATACCGAAGAAGGCAGCTATCTGCAATGTAGAAGTCGAAGCATTGTATTGTAGTGAATTGATAACCGAATTAAGTTTAAAATGTTTACACTATTAGGTACTTCACAGTTAGCTGCCTTCGTTGATACAACGGCAGAAACTTACACGCTTTAAAAACATAATATTTTGGATTCAGTTGACAGCTGTCAAATAAGGCCTTTCAGAACGGCCCGACTGAAGGGCCTTTAAGGTTATGGGACTAAGGCTTATGAGGTCGAGTTGCATTTATCACGTGACAACATATGGATAAATCATCCGTCACTCTCGTAGGTACTTACGTGTCAAAAAGTGACGGATGATTTATCCACATTTGGTCACGCTATAAATATTAGGCCCCCAGAAATGAGCTAAACATTGTAATAGAGTATTTGAATTAACTACAAATATTTGAATATCACAGTATAAACATCAAAGAAAGGCAAAAACTTTGTAACCGTATAAAGTTGGGTGGAGGCCAGCTGCCGAAGTGTGGCCGAAGGCGCTAAATCACCCGCGAGGACGTCACTCTGGCCCTCTTGAGTGCTGGAACGTGTGCGAGAGGGAATAAAATAGAAATTACACTACGTGTCGTAAGAACACTATGATTTGTTGCTAAATAAATCTTACTATTATTATAAATGCGAAATTGGATGTTTGTTACTCCATCACGCCAGAACGGCTGGACGGGTCTAGATGGAATTTAGCACAGAGATATTATGTTATAGTTTGGAATAGCGCATAGATTATTTTGATTGGAGAGTTCTCAAAGGAATAGCGATAAATGACTTGTACGCGGATGGAGCCTTATCTTATCTTATCTTACAGATGGGACCTTTCAGATACACTTCGACCCTTTAGGATCTTTTGTGCAATTACCCTGTTACAGACTCAGTTTTTTGAATGTGCAGGTTTCCTCACGATTTTTTTCTTCACTGTAAGAGCATCGGATGCATTTTAGTTAGAAAAACTCATTGGTACCTACCTACGTGGTGACCACGACCATTAACCATCGATTTTACCAAACTGGAATAAGACTTACCTACTCCGAGATTAGTCTATAAAAATTTGGCGTTTATTCTAGTACTAGCGACCCGCCCTCGCTTCGCTTCGGTTTCTGTAAAACCCGTACATAAAACAGTATCTATTATACATAAAAACCTTCCTCTTGAATTACTTTATATATTAAAAAAAACCGCTTCAAAATCCGTTGCGTACTTTTAAAGATCTAAGCATACATAGGGACAGACAGCGGGAAGCGACTTTGTTTTATACTATGTAGTGATGATAAGACCTTAATCTCGTATGGTCGAATACACCCTAAGCGGTTGGTGAAATTCGACATTATAAGCTACTAGAGTCTTCAATCTCAATGTTCAAGTCACTATAATGCTAAATTTAAAGCTAAAAACATTGTAAGAAACTTTACGTGTAAATATTTAAGCTACTTACGCACGCACGCAAGCATGAAAGTCGTGTAAATGCAGTTGAAATGCGCTCTTTGCGTAGTATGTGTGGTGTGAAACTGATTGATAGAGTAAGGAATGAAAAAGTCAGAGAGAAATGTGGAATAAAAGAAGAGGTAGTGACTAAGATTGAAAAGGGCATGCTTCCATGGTTCGGTCATTTGGAAAGTATGGATGAAAGAAGATTGACGAAAGAGATATACAGATCGAAAGTGCGTGGACGGGTCGGAAGGGGCCGCCCTAGGCGTACTTTTTCAAGTCAAATCGGAAAAATACTGGAAAAGGGCCGAATCTTAAGTACCCGAAACCGACGTGCGTGCATGACTCGATGTAGATATGAATGTAGAAGAAGCGAAAGAAATTTGTCAAGATCGACCAATTTGTCGAAAGAGATTTGTTATATTATGCAAGTGGAAAGAAGTGGTCTCTGCCTACCCCTCTGGGAAACAGTCGTGATTTAATGTATGATGTATGTATGTACTTACGCACATATAATATTACTGAAACTATTTTTGAGGACGTTTATATGTTTGAATTGTTTGAGAAACACATGACAATGTCCAACATGGATTGAAATTAAATTTGGCACTTTTTACACCGTTTTTTTTTTGTTAACAAGGAAATGATTTTAAATGAGTTCATAGCTTGCAAAGCTAGTAAGTTATAATATAAGCGACATGATTAAGAGTTTTTAACATGGAAAATGCCGGAAAATATCAGTTTTACCTTGGAAAATGCAAATACAGCTGTCCACCGCCTCGTAAAGGATGATGTATGTTGGCTATAAACGTTTTATTATAGCGTTCCTGGTTTCTACACGACCTTCCTTATGAATTCTTGTCGAAACGAAATGAAACGATATAAATCCTGCACAGATTCGTAGAACTTAAATTTCTTTGAAAATATGATGTTGCAAAGTGAACCTGCACAAGGTACATAAATTGTATTATTTAAAGTTTTTAATATTACGTACTTCTTCCTTTTTATTTTAAGTAGGTACTTAGGGAATTATGTATTCACTTGTCACTCTCGTACTTACATAACTTGTCAAAAAGTGACGGATGTTTTATCCACATTTTGTCACACGACAAACGCAGCCATATTCATTCAGCCCCCAGGCCGCAAAACAACAATAGTTAGTCGATTTTATTAGTTTAAGTACACGTGGGACAAAAGGCAATCCATCAATAACAAATAGGTAGTTTTTTTATAACTAAAGCTGAATTCTATAGTTTAGGTAGCATTTAATTTCAATAAGTTCAACAATAAAATAACTCTACTGCAATGTCTAAAGGTTATATAACTCTTAACGTAGAATCCAATTAAGTATATCTACCAATAGTTAGAGGCTCAATAAACCAAGCGCGCAAAATCGATTACGGCATCTGCGGAATCTGAAAATCGATTACTTGGCGTCTCGTCTATCGCGAATCGATTCTAGTCCGCACCTTCACGTTTGACACTGTTTGATTAAAAATCAAATTGAATTCGATTATCGTTGGTTAATCGGTAATTCGCAAATTAACAGACAATTTTATTACGACGTTTCATCTGTTATCTTAGTTGTTTATCTGCAAAACGGACTTACCCACCAATTTTTATATCCTATTAATACCTATTCGTTGCAAATACGGCCACGTGTTATTAATACCTAAGTTTATGTTATAAAATGATAAGCTCCCCGAAAACATGAGTTTATCCTTTCAATTAAAATAAAACGGTAAAGGTATCGATTAAACATACTACCTACCTAAAATAACAAACACAAATAACAATAATAATAAAAAAACCTTCAAATTAAAAAAGAAACAACCAACCTAAATACGAAACCTTAACTGAAATGCGGCCGTAAATCGAACGTCGGTCTCGAGGCACCTGCCACAGCACTACAGAATCCGTTGACAGACAAAGAGGCAGA
This sequence comes from Acleris laterana, assembly GCA_963966035.1. Classification (NCBI taxonomy): domain Eukaryota; kingdom Metazoa; phylum Arthropoda; class Insecta; order Lepidoptera; family Tortricidae; genus Acleris; species Acleris laterana. The sequence goes on from OZ014451.1 coordinate 11,733,633, forward strand.
CAACAGGGATCATCCCATTGGTGCATCCGCCGCGAAGCCACGCCCAGCGCCCGCGCGAGCCAATCACGCCGCCCCGCACAGATCTTGAACGTTATCTTGTTATCTGCTCTCTCACTTGCTTTGTGAAAGCTATTTTCAGACTGAAAAATGCAGCGTGAAAATAAACGGGAAATGTTCACTTTTATAAGTATTGTTCGACCGATAGTGTAAGCTTTCTGCAAGTTATGTTACGCAGTAAGTTATGTTATTTTGTGCTGATATTTTTACTATATTGTTATGACTATATTTGAACGATGCATTTGAAACTAACGGATCAATAACACTGTTGTTTTTTGTTTTAATTGATACTTCGAACTGAAAGTTGATGCTATTAATAATTACTCAGAAATGTTCAAGTCTTTTTATTATGGTTCTCAATGTGATGGTTTTGGTGCTACGGTTTGTTATTACTGTTGATAACTGAAGGGCCATTGTTGTAGGCAGCTACCAGTAATAAATACTGTAATACTGTTGGACGGCAGCTGCCAGCTTCCACTCCGCTTGAAAGTTGATCCTAACTTCGCTCATTGTTTTTGAAATCGACAACTCGACAAGTTTACTGTTTGAGAATCGATGACATTGGAACAAATCCAATAAAACATTACACCTATAATAATAAAGTAAATGATTGACTGGTTTACCGAGTCGATAGCTCTGCTAAAAATAGCTAACGTGGAATAATCTGTTTTGAAAATGTCCATTTGTAAAATGACATAAATCAAAACAGCTTGCAAGTTGCAAGCAAGCTGTTGACAGTTTTTTATTTTTATAATTTTTGTAAACATACCGCGAAAATTTCAACGTCCTAGATTTAAAGATTATTTATTGAATTAAAAAGTTAGAGCACATTTTCAGTCGGTAACCTTGCATTAGACCTCGAAACGGTTGCGTGAAAGAGAGGGGTGTAACACAAAGACACGGGGCGCGGGGAGCGGGGCGGCCCGGGAGAGGGTATGTGATTCGGGATTCTAGGGATGAGCTGGGTCTCGCTTCCTCTCGCGTTACTCTGGCAGCACTCGCCAAGCCAGCCACACGCGGTGTCTCCGCGCTCGAGTATCGAATACCGAAACACGCGAACATCCCTATGGACAATTTTGAATTAGGAATGTATGAATTTTGGCGTCGGTGGTGCCGTTACAGTGCAGTGATTTTTTAATCTGTGGACACTTAACGGTTGTTTTTTTTAGAAACGGATTTGTTAATTAATAGTTAATTCATAATTAAAATTTAATTTTAATACTTACAGTAAGTAACAACATATTGGTTTTTTATTTTATTTTAATTTAAAGTGAATTATTTTGGACTATGATGAAAAGTAATAAGCATTAGGTACGAATGCTAATAGTGGCTGAATAAAATGAAGATGTCTGGTAAGTGTGTTGTGTTGTTAGTATATTATTTGTATTTGAACGTGCTTAACTAATTAATAGTTTTTTAATTAAACAAATATTTTATTATTAGGTACCTACTAGTGTACCTACTCGCGTAAATTAAATGTTTGGTATTTAGTGTTCTAAGTTAAATAGACAACGTAGCCATTGTTCCGTAGCATGTTTTCCTATGTTTATCTATTACTTTTTTCTAATAAGATAAAACGGCTAACAGATAAAAAAATAAGTCCAGATAGTTTGGCTAGTAATTTGCGCTTATTTGTGGTCAATGTTATAAATTTATTGAAATAGTATTAATAAGGTCCTTAAAATAACTTCTCTCATACCTACCTACTACTACAGTATTTAAGAGCATATAAATAGTCATAATAAAATGATACAGGTATCTAGCTAATGTTCATCATGCTTTATATTTATCACTCGTTATAAAAACCTTTTTTTATCGAATTTAAAGGCTAAGACAATCATAATTACCTGTTAATTAGGTTCTTTTAATATCTGGCCTACCATATTGATAAATACCAATAGGTATCATTTATTTCAAACTTTAAAACGATTTAAGTATCAAAATTAAAGTAACATTATGTGGGTCTTACTAAAATAATTAGTAAATCTGTTGCGATTGTTTAAAATAGCGTCAATACATGTAAATAACGTATCTGAACAAAAACTCTGGATTCGATAAAAAACCGTTTAAAAAAAAACCACTCCTTACTTAAAGCGCGATGAATAGCCGCTTTAACCATAAACAAACAACCCTAATCTATGAAACCTTTTTTCTTATAACCTCAAGTGTTATCTGTGGTTCTCTCAAGAGTGTGCGAAAACGCGCTAACTTATGACATATTTGTTTTTTTTAATGTTAGGTTCGATTGAAGGTGTAGGTAGTTTTGGAGGTGCCAGCTTTTATAAGATGCCGACGTGTCGGTTACCAGGCTAGGATTGTTTGTTAGAATGATGTGCGAAAAGATAACGTTAAACAGGACCTTTTGGGTTTGTCTAAAAAAAAATAGTTAGCAAGCAATATTTACCGAGCGGTAACGGATAACTTGAGTTGAAGCGACGTGGACGCCACTTTCTTACGTAAGTTTTTAGCCACGAAGCTGCACCCCACTGCTTTTTTGTTTATTAACGCAAATGTGCAACGCTATAGTAAATACAATCGGCAATGGAACCCTGACCCACCATATAGCTTTGTCACAGTGACGTTACTAATAAAATTGTAAGAATTTCCCAATAAACTCTAACAGTTGTGACATGTGACACAGTTCTATGGATGGTCAGAGTTCAATTTTGTCAATTAAACAGTGTCTAGGCCCGGAAAATTATTTTTTCCCAGGTAAAAGGGTTTTACTAACAGATACAATTCTGGTTTTATGATTTTCTGCAAAATTCTGCGTTGAATCACACAAAGTCCACGGTCATCATAATGTCCACACATTAAATGAGAAATTATGATTTGATGATTCAAGAATATCCTTATTTAGCTGTTTTAAACTAATATTTCTTAGCTGTCAAGCGAATACTATCGACTTTTAATTCACTGCAGTAAAATGACAGCCAAATGTCTTTCTGAGAAATAATGATACCACATTTATTTAAATAGTGCTTGACACGTTCACCTAACGAATGATTTGATCAAAGAATGAACTAAATATTTTATGAGCATTATATAGGTACTTAGCTAAGTAGATTATTTTATTACATTAAGCTGATCAAATTGCTTGCAACAGATTGTTAATAAAAAAATATGAGACACGAGTAAGCCACAGACTAAACAAAAAAATATCGCATTTAAGTAACATTAAAAAAACAAACCTGCTCAATTCATAAAGACAGTGACATACTTAAATCAAGGGAGCTGTAATAATTATATAAACCAAAAACGTCAGATCACTTATTCATGCAATAGTAATTAGTTGGTTTAGGCGTTTTGTTTATTTGTCAAAATTGACATCCTTAGCAATATCACGCCACGGCTTCCCTGAGAGTTTTCGTTTGCTTACTGCTACTTAAACCCTCCTAAATATTAATAGTATTAATGTAGTGCAAATAACTCGAATGAACTACAATACATTGTTCATTTTTTCATTCATTCATTAGGCAACATCACTATTTTTTATACACCAAAAACTGACAACACTGAAGCTGTCATTCTACTGCACTGAATTAAAAGTCGGACCATAATTTAGTTACAGCTAGTAGGTAAATTTAATCACTTATTTTTACAAATCGTTACATTGTGCAATATAAAGTCATCAATTATAGTTTTAAGGTTAAAAAAAAAATGTAAAGAAATATTAAGAATTTCGAAATAAATAAAAAACAGGATACGTTAACAATTAACTGATAATTTTATTTAATAACTTTAAATCACTGTAAATTGTTCACTGCCGCTATTCAACTTGATTTAATATGTAAAAAACAATATAATACTGATAAGTATAATATAAATAAACTATACGATGAAATATTCTGTATAAAATATACTTATCTATTTTAATCCGTAGCCGACGGTAATGCCATTTTATGTATTAGGTATACACGGTGGGGCCTGTAACTAGAGCAAAAATTAAAAATGTACATTCTTATTCTCCTCAAACTACGCAACGTTTGTTTGACGACTTTGAAATAAAACTTGCGGTTTGAATTTTATTACATTTTATAGTTAATTCGAACACGCAATGTACTATGAAATTGATTACGTCTGTAGAGTGACTAGACTGACAGGCGATGTCAATTAGACGGAGTTTTAAGTACATTGAAAATACTATTTACTTTGTTTGAAAAAATAACAATCTAAAAACTTTATGTTTTAAAAAAGTTGCTAAACAAAAGTTGTCTAGTTTGAGGAGTAGAATCTACGTTTAAATTTTTTGCTTTAAGTTACAGGCCCCACCGTGTATAAAAATGCCTTAATATTAGGAGGTTACGATGACGACGTGTTAAACCATGTTGGTATAGCTTATGAAGTTAGCAGTCCCATGTTCGATCCCTGGTTAGTGCAATTATTTAAGTGATGAGTAGCGGGCCTAGTATGGCTGCGTCTATATCGTGTGTCAAATGTGGATAAAGCATCCGTCACTCTCGTACTTATTTACGTGTGAGGAGAGGGATGCCTTATACACACATTGTCACGCGACAAACGCAACCATATTAGGGCCCCTGTAGAATATTTAATCTGGTTTTATATGTACCTATATCAGTAGTTAACAAAAAGAAAGAAAGAAAGAAAAACATTATTTCATGACAAACAACAACAAAATAAGGGTCGAAATACGCCCAAGAAGATGCAGTCGCGAAATGGGCCCAACTCAGTGTAATGCTGGAATCAAACTCAGCGCTGATCTTCCAATGGAACCATCAGGTGGAACCACGGAGGGTTCACATAAATGTCCATAAAGGACATAATAGTTGAAGCCTAGAGTTTAGTTAGAATCCACGTATCTCATTTTGTGCAAAATTTTCTTCTACATTTTATTTTATACTAATACAAATATATAAAAGGAGAATCTCATTGGGTGACTGACTGATCGTATCAACGCACAGGCTAGCCTAACCCGATGGGTCTGGAGATTCCGATTTTGGCTCGTAGGTTCCTTAAAGGTCTAGGGGTGCACAAAGAAAGGATTTTCCGAAAATTGACCCCGATCGGGAAGAAATACGGGGATAACGTGAAACTAATTTTACACTTACAATTCTATATGTAGGTACCTATACAAAACAAGTATAAGGGGTATACAAACTCTTGAGCGGCATTAAATTTCATTTCGGTAACTCGGTGCCGGGTAAAACGTATTTCTCTAGATTAAAGCAAGAATACGTAATGTCTGTCGCAAATTGGCCAACCTATACACTGTTCAAAGATATGCGTTTTCCAAGACATTTCATTCATTGAAACCGTTTCCTGTCCTTTAGAAAACTAAGTAGAAAGTGTGACTTTCCGCGAATTCTCCGTCCGGACTATTGTCTTGCGGTCAAATGAATTCAGCTATTTAGCAGACTCGTCGTATGTCCGATGAGGCATGCACTTAGCACGCCTGCTTAGCGTTTTATTTGCATCGTTGGAGCTCAAAACTAAACGACTTCGAACTTTAAATGTTTGACGTCACGGCGTTTAAAGAGGTTGTTTGGTTTTTCCGTTGTGTTGGTAAATGTTTTACGATCCAGCATAAGTCGGGCCGTGAACGTCGAGTGACAGACATAAACCCGCTTATTGTCAGTCTCTGTGGCAAACCGCGAAATTAGCGTGCCGTGGGGCCGCACAAGCCTAAGACGCTTTCCAAATCAGTTATACTTAAAATAAACGTGTGCTTGGGTGTAACGAATATGATACTGGCTTGTGCGATTCCACAGGCACAGGAATTGTTTGTTAGTATTTAAAAAAATGTTCTGTCTGTTGGAAGGTATACAATCTAACAAGTTTACTTTGAGCAGATGAGAAGGTGACGGGTGCAAATGGAATAAAAAAAAAAAAACCTACTTAGTCACATTTCTGAATTTAAATAATAGGTATTAGTTGCATAATTCATAACATTTTATAACTATTATGCCTGTAAATTGTACTTAGGAATTCTAAATGTTTGCAATAAATTCACGTGCTAGAAAAGTTGCTAAATACTACGCGTTTTGTGGCTTCCCGTCACAACTTGTTTATTTCGTTATTTTACCTTATTTTACACTATTTTCTCTCTTTCCTTCATCAGTTAAATATTTTGCCTTCATTCAAATCGTATTAATTAGCCAAAATGTGAGTACCTACATATTATTATCAGTAAATAGGTTGAATCGGATATTAACAGTTACGGTCAAGATACTAGTGATTAGTTATGTAACAGTTCCTTATTCAAAACGGACCGCAGCTCCACTCCATCCATAGTGCAGCCGATGTTTTTATTTAAATCTGGCCAGAGTTTCTACGGAAACCGGAGATTTAACGACGGCTCGTCCGCATTGTCCACGCACGCAGTTCGCGCCGCCAGAACGTCGCCACGGCTAATTTGAATTTGAATATCGAATCCTTTAAAACTTGAAAGACATACTGATGTGCTCTATGATATAGGTTATAAACACTGGCCGGTTTTATCTCAAATTTCAATTTAGAAGTAGATCATGAGTGTATTTTAGGTTTAACACAAATAACACGTTGTGTAGCAATCTGTAAAAATGTCTAAAGAGATTGTGGTTCTATAGTTTTGAACTCGGGTTCACTTAAATATTTTTTCTTCCATATAAATTAACAATCTAAACTACTTATTTTCTATGACAGGTGCGACTTTCGCGCGATATTTAAAAAACTAACCAAACAAGCTTGACATAAAAGAATTCTTAAGACACGTTCACACATCCTGGCCATTGTCGGATGCACCTTTATGATGCTAAGCAGTTATCATTGCGTTTGTAATCCCATTGTATTACGCCTTTATTGAGCGTATAATTTTAGTTTTTTTCCCGCCACGTGCTAAGGAAGACAAATGGACAAGATAGGGGTTGTTCTAACAAGTATATTAGTAGTAATGGGGGGCTGTAATGATTTATAGAGTGTCTCTTTCAGCTATTTGCAAGGGGATGTGTTTTATTGATGACACGCGTCGGATGTGTTCCTATTATAAATTCATGTTTGTTCCGTTGTCGTTTAACCGCTGTTACTAAGAAAATGCTTTGTTTTCATATCACGACGAACGGGAATTTATATTGTTTAGATCGGTTGTATTTAATTATAACAACAACACTAAAATTTTACATCATTAACTCGTGTCAAAACCAAAATGTTTGATAAGAGTTGCGACCTAATTTGTAGGTACTTACTGAATCTGATACATTGTATTACAACAAAGTACCTACCTTCTTTACTAATTTTTGGAACGTGCTGTTTACCTAAAGTTTCAAGTCTTTCTCTTTAGGAAGTTAGTCGTAAATCGATGGTTCCTTACCGCTGTAAAGTCGGTATTATATTCCGATTTGGATTCGATTCCTAATCGAATCAGCGCGCTTCCAATTCACGCTTGACCAGTTTTTGGTATTTTTTATTTCTCTTCAGGGTGTGTACTATAATTATGCCAAATTTGACGCTTGTTTAGTTTACCGTTTTTAAGATAAAATAAAAATACGTTGAAAAAGTGAGGTCCTTTAAAAAAACTTGGTAATTCCGACGTAATTTTGTAACAGTTTTGAAACAGGAATCAACCCGCTATCTATTACGGTTCAAAAGATACAGCTGTTTAAAGTTGGGACGGACGGACGGACGGACAGCGCAGGCATTTTAATAGGACCCCGGTGGGTTCGCTTCGGGAACGGAACCCTAAAAAAACCAAGATTAGAGCAAATTTTGAAACGGTACACTGTGGAGTCAAATAGGAAGAGCGTCGGTGGCCTAGTGGCTTAGGGGATCGATTCGTGCTCGAAAGGTACCGAGTTCGAGCCCCGCGGTCACCATCTACCAATGCATTTTTCTAACATACTGTAATATTCGAACAGCTGAGTGTGTAAGAGGGTAATTGCACAAAAGATCCTAGAGGGTCGAAGTGTATCAGAAAGTGCTTCTGTGAGATAAGATAAGACATACAGAGGTACTTACAATGATAGTTAATATATTACATTTACGCATCGTATACTTCTCTTCAAAGAAAATTTATTAGTATCATAAGTAGACCCCGGTATCGGAGGTGCAAAATGGTAGCTGTCAAGTTCTTAGGGATGGGTAATCATATTTTTGATGTTGATATCGATACACGATTTTTCTATACATTAGGTTGTACACAGTTATTTTTTTTTGATCTATGATAATCATTGATCGTAAAAATATAAAGTGTACACATATTTATGAACTCGACTGTACAACAAAATATATATCTATGGTTGCTATTACTTTTCTTATGTTTCGAGTTGCAGAGCAGTGCATAAACACTCTTGTGATAAACCTTTTCAATAGAGATTAATACTGGCCACTTATACTGATAATAAATTATTTACGTCAATAGATAATCATTGTCACTTTACAACAATTTCTTCGATTAAATAGCTGTTTACGAGTTTATTCGTCTAAAATCATTTATACCATAGAAAATGGAGTCACTTCTTGCAGAACACCCTGAACTCCAAAAAACGAATGAAAAAATTTACTGCACAGTGTGCAGTGTACACATCATTTCCAGATCTTGGAATATTAAAAAGCACATGGAGTCGAAATGCCATCAAGAGAAAATCATCAACGCGTGTCCTAGTCACATTGATTATTTAATAAAGGACATTCCAATACTTGTAAACCAGGACGATATAGTATATTGTATATCTTGCAACTCCGTGTTGACTCCAACAAAATTTTGTATTGAGAGGCATTTGAAAACCTTTACTCACAAAAAAACAAATGAAGATCAATTTAACTTTAACCGAGATCTGGTAAAGTTTTTCATCAGTTGTAACATACCTTGGACCAAATTGGAAAACCCAAACTTCAGAAGTTTCATGGACAATTGTCTCAATAAAAAATATGGCGATGTTACATTACCGAGAGAATCAACTTTACGCAAAAATTACTTGCCTATAGTATTTAATGAGAAAAAAGATGCTATAAAAGAAGAACTGTCCAACGAATATATATATTTGAGCATTGATGAGACTACAGATTCAATGGGTAAAAAAGTGGCTAATGTGATAGTTGGAGCTTTAACAAATTATTTATCTAAGCCCCACATCTTTGCTTCACGAAAATTAGACTCAACTAACAATATCACGATTAGTAATCTAGTAAATGAGGTGCTTCGCGAGTTATGGGGCCATAATTACGAACAAAACTGTGATAAATTGTTATTTTTCGTGACTGATGCGGGGTCATACATGGTAACATCGGGTAAAAATTTAAAGAAAAGCTACCCAAATATGACTCATTTGACATGTGTAGCTCATGGCCTAAACAGGGTAGCTGAAGCCGTGAGACAAGCTTATCCGAAGGTAAATAGTTTAATAAATTTTGTTAAAAAAGTTTTTAAAAAAGCCCCTAAAAGAATAGACATGTTTAAAGTGTTTAAACTAGAATATCCTAATACTCCTCTTCCTCCTGAACCTATCATCACGAGATGGGGCACGTGGATAGAAGCTGTCAGCTATTATAAAGATCATTTCCATAAGGTTAAGAATATTATTTCTAAATTGAAATCCTCTGAAGCTGCTGCTATAGCCAAAGCACAAAGATTGTTCTCTGATGCAAATCTGATAAACGAAATCAATTTCATCGATAAAAAATTTAGAATTTTATCGATCTCAATAACAAAGCTAGAAGATCCAAACCTTTGTTTAAAAGAATCCTTAGATGTAATACTCGAGGTAACAAAAAAACTTTCCTTATTACGTTTGCATCCAATCGGAAAACTTATTTATTTAAAAATGCGGAATGTATTGCAAAAAAATCCTGGGTTCACAACTATACAAATTTTACAAAGTTTGTTGGATGGCAAAAGTGTTGAAATTACTGATGATGTAAATAAGAATACAGTACAGAATTACGCCAAATGTAATTTCTTGCCCATTACTTCTGTCGAAGTAGAAAAGTCATTTTCTTTCTTAAAGTGGATTTTCAACTACAGAAGAAGAAGTCTAACACCCATTAACTTAGAACAAATTTTAGTAATATATTACGAGACATATATCTCTAATGATAAATATGACTAATTGTAAGATATTATAATTGTTGTGTATATTTATTGTAACTACACTAGTTTACTGCAAAGAATCTGATCATTCATCAAGAACATGGTATGACCTTTGGTGAATATAAAAGAGTTTATATTTTGTTTTAAATTTATTTATGAATGCTTTATGCTAAGAAGATAACTAAAACTTCTTAATGATGAAAGATTTTTTTTTGTAAATAATAAAAATGTTCAATACATGTTGGTTTTGTAATTATATAGTCCTACTTTATAGAATAAACGCTATCATTATGATATAATAAAATATCGACATATAACTATGTTTATCGACATGAAGTTAATATTTCAAAACAATGTTTACCCTTCCCTAGTAATGGCTCGAAATTGACAGCTACCATTTTGCACCTCCGATACCGGGGTCTAATCATAAGGAACGACGATAACGGAGTTATACGTGGCCGATGCTAGCAAGAGTTAATGCCACTATAATTAAATACAATTTCCTTACATTACAACGCATAACTAAAATGTGATAAGATAATCAGACGAGGCATTATGCAACTCACGCTTGGCTGTTGCTAAGCCATTAAAAATATGGTAAATATTCATTTGAGGTTTTGCATCTTGGAGGGATGCTCTGAGAGACAAGAGGGGAGCGGAAATGCTTTGTCGGGAGCGGAAACGGGCATAATGCGATCACCATCTTGCACGTCTTATTATATTTCCTTTTTAAAGGCTAAAAATAAGCTGCGGACCGCCAGACAACATTTGCAATGTTTTGATTTGTATTATTCGTAATTGGACATAAAAACGCGTTCGATGCAATTTGTGGTGTGGGGTAGCGTCATTCAAATGTAACTATTTTAATATTTTGTGAGGGGATATGCTTTAATAACGGTCTTTCAATAAGACAACGAATTGTTAACTAGGTAGCAAGTTTAAATGGTTGTTACAGAATTAACAACAAAGATTTAGGGTTGTTGGTAATTCTGTAGCTCTTCCTTTCCCACTCTGGGAATGAAGGTTCGAGTGTATATGCATGTATATGTTTAAGATATTAAAACCCCTTTGTTTCAGCTTACCCAACATATCAATGGTCTACAATCAACGTGAGGCTTCTTAGGTTTATACCAATAATTCGAAGTTTAATTGCTCTCCTCTTTAAGTTATCAGTATCACAAAATAATTGTCTCCTAAGCACTTAAATTAAATGTTTGTTTTGTCCGCAGCAGGCGACAGCCAGGAGTCAGGCAGCCCACCGCCGAGTCCGACTGACTCTGCGACATCCGAATCTGCGCCCACCTTAGTTCACATCAAGCAGGAAACTATGCCTCCCGGCGGAGACGTTAAGGACTACTATAGCTCGCTCGACTACGGCCTATCAGACACCTATCTATCGACGAACTTCTCGGAATACGGACGTGGATATCTACCGGGTAATTTGGAACTACCCAATCAGAGGTACGATTCAAAGAGCCCGAAAGAGAAGGATAAAGGAATCGACGATGATATACTCGACACTGATTTGAATTTGCCTATAGAACTGGTACTGAAGAACGGAGGGGTGTATGCGAGAGTGAATATTCCTAGCGGGACGAAATATGGACCTTTCCTAGGAAAATGGGAGACCCGGCCTCTGGATACAAGATATGCTTGGGAGGTAAGTCGTTTAAATGATGACAAGGCACCCTTTCTTGCATCTCGTTAGGATAATATATCGGGCTGGGTGTCAATAGCCCACTTGTTTCAGCCCGAGTCAAGTGTGAAATTTAAGTGTCAAAAAACGTACGGTTCGTTAATAAATTATGAATACAACTGCAGCTCCACCCGGGCGTCGGCGCGGATGCAATAAAATGTCGATTTTATTGATGTTTCAAGTAGTTTCGTTTTTCAGTGTCTTTTTTATGCGGTGTTTGGTTAAATATTTGTTATTTTTTTAACCTTTAAAATGCATACTTTGCCTTTGCCAGTTCGCTCCATGCGTCACGAGATCCTCTTAACTTATTTCGCTTGATTAATTTATTGAAAAAGGATCGGATCTGTCTCACAATGGATCTATCTGTGAGCATCGATGCGCAAGAGTGCGCGTTGTATTCGCAAGGGGCGTGGCGCGGTTATCTGCGAGGAAACGGAAATCAATTCAATGCTGTCACACTGTACTTATAAAAGTATTGGATTTCTTGCAAATTGTACTATACGAAAGCTCATCTTTCAATTGTTTTTTTATGGTACAGTCACGTCTAATAATATGAACACAGTAAAACTTTCAAAAATATGTAAAAAACTCTCTGCATAAGAATAAGGTGGTATATATATTTCTGAAACCTTGTTAATGTATACATATTTATGATGTTGACTTTACCTAGGTACCCTTTTTATATTTCCTCTACTGACAGGTACCTAATAATATTTAATAAAAACTAAAATCATCAATCCGACAATAAGCAATTACAAAAATATTTTTTATAGAAGTTATTAAATAGGTATCAAAAAAACAGATAGCTACTATAAAATAAATGGATCAAAGATGTCTGAAAATAGAGATATTTAATTTCATTTATTTTATAAAAAGTTAATCAACTCTCATAAACTGTTCTTATTCTTACTAAACTAAAACCGAAAGTTATCACAAAAGCCTTGTCTTTACAAAACGATTCAACTTTTCAAATAAATTCGCAATTACATCCCATCCACTGAATAGGCCGGACGTTTCGGACATGATGCGCCGACGCATCGAATGTCGTGCGTAGATAGCGCATGCGTCTCGCGTTACAGTCAAACCGCTATTGTGCGCAGACGTTTAGTTCCGGTGCTTATGGAACTTTTATTGTGATGGTACGATCTGTTCATTTATCTACTAGTTCAATAAACGTCAATATATTGAGACAGAACGATCAATTTGTAGTTTACGAGCGCACTCGTAAGTTGCAGATTAATTACGGCAGATGGCAGTTATAAATAATTTGTGGTAGGACCTTTCGCAGGGTTTGCCCGGATTGTTATTTACCCACCGTCTTAGAGTTGGTATTGCTGTATTCCGGTGTGGGGATAAGACAACCGGTAAAATAACTAGCATAGATGCATTCCATCTGAGCCCTCAGGGTTGGCAACGCATTTGCGGTCTCAGGATTGCAGTCTTTAGAATGCAAATATCTATAGATCCCAGATCCTACTTAAGATGATGGATGAGATGGCCTGTCCACTCGTTCGCCTTCTCCATGGAATTAAAAATAATAATTTGCCTGCATAGGTAACAATAACAGTAGTAGTATAAATGTATCGTTTCCCACCCCTTCATTTGCCGACCCGCTTTTATCCCGTAACCGTAAATGTTCCAGGATTTTTATAAAACTTAACCTAACCTTACCTTTAAGGTTCCACACGATGGTACTAAAATAAACCCTGAAATAATTATATTTACACAAAAAAAATGGGTTCGCATGAAAGCTAGCTAAGAACTATTGCGATTAAACTAGCTTTCTTAAAAAAACGCAAATAGGACCATCGAACAAACATGCATTATCCCTGAATACGTTATCCTCCTTCTTGGGTAGTATGTTTACCATAATTACCTAGGTATCAATACTTTCTAAAGCTAATGTGATTAAAAACATAGAAGGTTAAATAAAAAAAAACTATATTTTGAATCTTTTGTACCGACGACATTTTGCAAATAAAACAAAAGGGCAATCGTGTTAACAATCTATTAATAAATAAATCTATCAAAAATCATTACTTTCATACCTTGGAACATTTAAAATACCTTCCGACATCAACACAAGCATTATAACAAGCATTATAATAGGATTATCGTTAATAGAGAAGAAACTCTTAAATATTTCGCTCCAATACGTACCTAACAAAGCAAAAAAGCAGTATGCGCATACGAACTTGATACCCTATACCGCCTTTTTCTGTTGAACTGACAACTTCAGTGTGATTTTTCGCCGTACGTGAGCCTGGGTAAGAGTGGCAATTGTGGCCATTGTGGCATCATTAGAGGTCGTTGCTGACCGAGGCGCTTCTGAGTCGCTGCATAAGGCCCTTTGATGTGACACGCCGCAGTATTAAAGCCGTAAAGACACCTCATTATAACTTTAATGCTAGGGTCGTTGTCTTTCGCTCTAACAAGGTTCATACGTTCATAGCACGCTGTAAATTGTAAGGTTTACTGTTGTTTAATATTTCTTAGTAAACGTATTCTAATTGTTATTCTCCTTGTGGTAATAATGTCTATTATTATTGCTTTCCAGAAAGACATAAAGATAGATATTATGCAGTTTAATCTGTATATCGGTGTTTCTGTTTGTGACATCATAGCTATTAAACGGATGGATGGAATTTAACGCGTTATTTTTCAAGAAAGTTAGTTCTATTAGACGTTTCTTGCCTAAGTTTTACTAAAATCGGAACCGTTTAAGAGATATCAGCTCTCAAAGAAGGAATCGTTATTACATTATCAGGGGAATTTGTCTTTTAAATACTTATTTATAATTGTTACTGATACGTGTTGTACTGAATTAACGATGGATATAATTTCTTGTATAACAATGTTGTTAAAAGAATGTATTACATTATATTGCATGGTTTTTCTATGGGTTAACTATCAGTTAGAAACGAAAGTCTTATAGTTATTATTATTTTATTGGCTACGATTGGAATCACCCTTTCCCGAATTAAACCTATATGGGTACATTTAAAGGGATTTGCCGGAATTCAATAAGTTCACATGTCTAAGTAAACTGAAAGGGGTGCATTGTTCAATCAGACAGAGTAACGCTATCTAACCACCGTTTCCGATATCTCAATAATCTACGAAATAGAAAAAAAGATTTTTTTTATTTATTTTCGATCGAACATCCCGTGTCAAAGTGCAATAAAAGGTTGCGTACAAATAAACCCTAATTTTGGTTAAGGCGTGACCCCCGTCAACATTTTTTTTAGAAATCTTCGCTTTTTTAACGAAAACGATGGTAACGGCAATCCCACAAAGAGAGATGTCAGCGTATTCATACTTTAAAATGAAAACTTGATTGGCGACATTTTTTTCTCAATAAAGTTGTCACGAAATCTCTTGAAATGCATCTTTTTTGTGCGTAGTTCCGTTTGATTTTAAAACTTCTCTTTATTCAATTATCACCCGAGATTTTTTCTCACAGGTCTTAAAAAACACGCCACAGACACCGTTCGGCCCTTTGTTTAATATCGAGTATGAACCTCCAGATATGCATGCAAATATAAATTAAGCAGATGATCATGTTAATTCAGATAGAAAAAATAATAACTCATTCACCCGACTGATGAATATGAGATGAGACAAACTCGTTTGTAACAAAAACTTCGGATCTGTCAATCAAGTTATGAATTAATGGATCGATAAATAATTATTTTCACAGGGGACAACTGTCAGAATTGATGCGGAATTGACGCGGATCCCTCTAATTATTGAAATTTTTACCATATGAATTAAACAAATGAATTTTGCACGGTTAGGCTGTATGTTTGGATATGGCAAAAGGGAATTGGCTGTGAATTTTTTATGCGGTTTTGTTGATTTTTCGCGAGGCGTTGGTGCTTGAATAATATTATTACGTTTGTGATGTTTGTTCGTTCGGGACATTGGAATGCGCGGACCGATATGCGATTATGTACTCGCCATTTCTCTTTTGTGGAACAAAATTGAATTTGGAAATAACCAAACTCGTTACCATTTACGTGAATTGCAATTAATTACGTTTTTTATGAGTACAAATTAAAAAAATTAAGAATACGCCTAGCAGACGTGGCGCCCTCTTTACTACATAATCTACTCTTGAATCTAAAGTTTTTTTTTTGTAAAAAATAACTTAATAACAATTGAACTATAATTAAGCGACCTTAACAAAAAAAAATGTGCGCATTTTCCCATTAAGTTAACGGTTATGCCATACTTTGTGTTTTCATTTGTACAACAGAAACCCATCCTTCGTGTTCAAGACAATAATTAGGTTTATTAGATAGCACAATAATAAATGAGGGCGCCACTGGACGCTCGGCGTAGTCTTAAGCTAATTTAAGCCGGTCACAGTAGGATCGAATCCGTTGCATTAGTGTCAAAATATCTGTCATATTCGCGTGACACTCTTTCATCCCCGGTCACCCCCTTCGCGCCAGGATTAGCGATACGCGTCCCTATTACATCTTCATTACGGTAGGCGGCTGACATGGCCGGCTATTGTTAGCTACAATAAAAAATATTATTGTTATTATATTTATTGCGAGCGTTGATAATATTTATACAATTCGGGCATGATCTCCGCTTACGTACAGATGGGACTATTGTCACCGCGGTGTACACTGGCGGACACATGCGTGCTATTTTTTATTTCGATGCCAAAATTATGACATGAATAATTACGGAGTAAAACCAATTAAGAACTGAAACTAAGCAACTATAACTTTGTCAGGTTTGTGACGAAAATTAGCTATATGTTGACGGACGCAATGACAATAATAAACAAAGCAACTACTAGTCGCGATTTAGGATTTTAGATAGATAAAATAGATGTTGCTATCTGAGAAAGCGAATTTTGAAATCTGTCAAATGAATTATGAGTGAATGCACGATACTGCATAAGTTGAAATTCTTTGATTTCTAGAAGCTTAACGTTTACTAAATGCTACTTGTCTAATAGAACAAATGTTTAATTTTTAAACAATCAGATTTGAGTCATGTGAAAGGTGAACATATTTTTCGGGCTTCATGCAACACCTAAACTGAAGTAGATAAACAATTATAATAACATATCTACCAAGAAATGAAACGAATAATTGTACCCCATTTTATTTGTCCTCACTTTACAAATCACAGGCGCGGCTTCGATCAGTGACAGGAGATGTCACATTGACACCTGGCCGATCCCGGCTGATCGTATCATCACCAAACTGTAGCAAGCTGTTATATTTAAATAAGCCAAATATACTCAGAATAAAGCTTTTTGGCCCACATACTCATAATATGAAAAAATAAAAATAAAACAATTTGCAAAATAGCCACTTTATTACATTTTGTCTTACCGTCGTATTCAGAGACATTTTAGAGACATTGAACTCTTTCCTTTTTCAAACTGGTGTATAAAAGTCGTCACTAAGGAACAAGGAGGTACAAAGTGATAGAATACATCAATATGATGTCAATATGCAAACAATTGTGTTGAAGACAAAGTATAATAGAGGTGCGCCTGGACTTGGAACGGGGACTTTGTTTTCAGTTCATATAGATTCTTAGTGATTACTTTTTTACGGTATAGCACTATTTATAATAAACACAATTTCCAAGATTATTGTCTTCAGATTGCCAATTCTCTTAGTTTTAGATCTTCACATATCATCAAGTACCCTAGGTCGTTTGCATACTCCACGCCATACCATAACATCATAAAAACGATATGGCTTAAGACAAAGTAGAATTATGCCGTGAACACCAAATTATTAAACGTTAAACGATATACCAACTTGAAATGTTTTTGAAAGCTGATTGATTAATTCGAACGAGTTTATAAACACTTACGCAACAGACAAGTCAGATAACTTACTATCCCATAACCATAACACATTTTGATTAATTAAAAAAACACCTTCCTACAAAGGGGAGCTTCACCCTCGAGTAAGTGGCATTCGTAAACTTATTATTAACAAGTAGACACTTATCAGTTAATCTTGCCCCGGAACACAATAGCTGCTAATCTCCGAGCGTGATAGAAATTTATCTTCTGCAGCGCCGCGTCGCCCCGGCCTCCCCTCGGCACGGCTGATTCGGAAATATGCTCAATGTAGGGTGCCGAATTAGTTGCCAAATCATTTTAGTGGTTTATTTTTTGATACGCTGCCATTTATCTTGTGTCTCGTTTTAAATTAAAAAGTTAAGTTGGATATTGACAAGCGTAAGTAAGTATGTCTATTCCGTTTGGGCAAAAAGTTTTTGGTCAAATGTGTTATTTCCCAAATTTTCATAGAGTGTTTTCCGTCGCTCTTGATTTATGTTTTATGTAGAAGTATAACCTAACCTTATAGACGTAGCAAACAGATAGCTAGTAAAAAATGATTTTTGGGAGATTATATATTTGACCAAAAATGTTTTGCCCAAATGGTAGCCTCCCGTAAGTATGAGGAGTTGGCTATTCAGTTGTTATTCGAAATCTAGCTTAAACTTCTTATAATTACTGTTTTTTGGCTGAATAGTCGCAGTATTGTTACTTTTTCCGCAAGCTGCTGTGATTCTCCCTATGTCTGCGAAGAGTGCGTAATTATAACTTCTCTCGAGGGATTGTTGTATGTATTGTAATTTTCCAAAAATAATGAAGTATCAGATATGTATTATACTACCAAGATGTATGTAATCGAAATTTGTTGAGTTGTTGATGCGTATGTGATCAAGGGCCCTAGACAAGATGATTAACGCTTAAATGATTTTCGAAAACTATAAAAAAGTACCGACATGAGCGCTCCACGCAATCTTTCGGCAGTTTTCGCCAATCCAATACATTTTCGATATCGATAACGTTCGCCGAATGCATATTATCTAGAGCCACATGGACAATAGTAAATAATGTCTTTAAAAGTAGTGTTTTAAGCAGTAATTGTACAGCTTAGGTATGTTAACCATAAAATACAAACCAATAAATGGTTCTGTTCAAGATTATTTCAAAGCCTTATTTTACGAGCTAACAAAAATATAGGTACAGGAGAGCAGGCACGTACTTACACTAACATCTCATTGCGAAGTTTCTTCACGACTCTTCGCGGCTTCTTATTTCCGCCAATATTTTTCCCAACAAATTCGCTCGCAAAAACAGTGCGGCATGCACAGTGGGGCAATATTTCATCGGAGCTGGCCAGAACAATAATAGCTTCGGACTCGAAGCCACGGCACGTTCCTACCACAATGTTACGCTCCCGCCAATGTAAGCGGACCCTTCCCTCCTCCCCCGAAACTAACAAACGTAGGACTCTTTACAACAGATTCCAAGCACGTTGCGGGTCAGTTTTTATTGGTCAGTTGTACCTATATACCATCGCCAGCATCCGCGTAGACAAAATAACGAAATACTTCGAAAGCAACGCGATACGTGTACCTAACGTCAGTTATTGGGTTAGGTTAAGCGTGTTTACACGGCGCGGCAGAGGCGATGTTGATGCGTCCATGCCAAGCTTAACCGTTGTTATTATTTAAAAGTTAACCTGAAAACAAATCGGTTCTGGAAAGCGGTCAATAACAATTATTAGTATTGTATACTATTCAAGCTATATAAGCTCTAATGCTTGGCAACGGCCAAGCCTATGAGTATGTGGTACGGCTTGGAGATTTTGTTCAATATCTACTATTACTACGCAGAAAACCTACGATAAGTGTAAATCGGTTAAACACGCACACTATGCATTTTAACCCTCCTTCTCCTTAATTTATTAATGTCATAGATTTATAGATTAAAGACACTCTTACAACCAAGATGAATCTAACAACTATAATGTTAAAATCCTTCAAGGCGTTTAGGCTGGAAAGTGTGCCAAAGAAATAGACATATTATACATTCGAAAAATAACCCTCCTTCTGACGCCCGCAAAACTAAGTAGGGTAAAGTCACCAGTGGTCAGCCAGAGACCAGTAGTCGACCTTATGAGTGCAAAGAGAGGAAAATATATCTTTCGTACTCTTCCTATTCATACAAAGTATAGGCAACGGCCGAATACAGGTCTCTGGCTAAACACTGAAATTTTCAATGAAATTTTCATTAAAAGTGTGATACTTAGTTTTGCGGGCCAGTGTAGTTAAGATATTCATTTGTTTTGATTATACAACCTAATACCACGTTCTGACGAAAATTTTTAATTAATAAAATTAACTAACTCAAGTCACAATTTGTAGGCTTCGCGGTAATTGGGACAACTCATTTCTAATCAGATTAACTGCGGGCAAAAGTAATTATTCGTAAATTAATGAAATAAATTATTTCCCGCGAACAGAGAAACACTACTTGTTGAATACTACGTGTATTTAATACCAACTAACTAATTAGACTGACTTTGTATTTCTATTTAGTACTTTTCTCGATGTTTTTATTCTAGTACCACACCACATGACAGCTGTCGTTCACTCAGGTGAATCTTGGGTGTTTTCCATACCCACCCATAGTATCGTCGGGCAAGAATATATATAGTCTACCAGTTTTGACAAAAGTTTCAGTGAGATCTTATTACCACTTAGGGTGAAACTTATCACAGTCATAATCACTACATAGTATAAAACAAAGTCGCTTCCCGCTGTCTGTCCCTATGTATGCTTAGATCTTTAAAACTACGCAACGGATTTTGATGCGGTTTTTTTTAATGGATAGCATAATTCAAGAGGAAGGTTTTTATGTATAATAGACTTTGCTTTATGTACGGGTGTTACAGAAAACTCACATAAACTGAAGCGAAGCGAGGGCGGGTCGCTAGTATCATTATAAGGGAAAATGGAAGTTGTTGTATCATGACGTGCAATTGAACTACATCAATAGGGTGGTCGACTACATTTTTGGGCAACTGTAGTACAAGCCTAGAGTTTAGATCAACTTGTGTGAGCTTGTCCCCCGATATTTATTCATTTAAGCCTATAAGAATCAATAAAAATAGCACTCGCCCTCATCACACAAATGTCTGCCTGTATCGGGAATCGAATCTGGGCCCACTAGCTTCGTAGGCAATGTTATTACCACCCAGACCACCGCGCCAACCTATCTATCTTTTTTTACCAACCATTACCAACCCCAATAACCAAGTATCGGCAATCGTAGAAACTGCAGGAACCGCTCACATCTGGCTGCGTTAAAATGGCTTAGTAGAAGATTACACGCGAAAAAAACGCATAGTAGCGTTACAAAGACACCGGCGTGACAATCGCGGGATTACAGCGTGATTGGTATCACGGTGTCGCTTACTGCTCGTGGGAGAATATCAGGGAAATGGTATTTAGGTATTTGATCATTAAATAGATACATTACCTACTAAAAATACGGAGGGTGGGCTAATTGGCCTATATGACCAATGAGGACAAGCGATATGTCGCCGGATAGGTAATTCTAAGTTATAAATCTATTACTCAAAATTCAAAATTGAAAATATTTATTCAGTAAA
The DNA here is from genome assembly GCA_963966035.1 of Acleris laterana. Lineage (NCBI taxonomy): Eukaryota > Metazoa > Arthropoda > Insecta > Lepidoptera > Tortricidae > Acleris > Acleris laterana. The sequence continues at coordinate 11,754,865 of OZ014451.1, forward strand.
TAGGCCACATGAGGACTCTTTTACACGTCGGTAATATAGAGTGAGTCTACCAGCGAAATCATTCTGTGAAAAAAGTTATCGCCGTGAAAAGACAGCGGTGTTTCAAAGTAGGTAATTATTGTAGCGTCGTCTATGTAGGCGTCCCGATGTTCCAATTTTTTTAAATATTTCACAGTTATTTGAGGTTTCTCGCTACACAAAATCGTTGTAGATTTAAAAAGGATATCCGACGATAGAGTGCTTATAGTTATTGGTTTCTAGGCCAGTGTTCATATATTTCTGCCCATTCTCTTTTTAGACAAGACTGTCCTTTTTTGCGCATCGGAACAAAACGAACGTGTCCAAATTTGGTAACTTTTCGTTTAGTATACTAAATAAATAATAATAATAATAGAGATCCTATGGCCTCCTTCCGAATCCCTCATCAGATCAGTTTTAACGGACGCACTAAGAGACAGTTTGAAAAAGGAACAAGCATTTTAAAGATAATGAAACAAATGCATATATCTTGCTTTTTATAATCATTCTAGTAGCAGCGGATTCAAGGGAGGTACAAAAACTAGGTCCTCCCATGACAAATCTTAAATTAACCTACCCTCAGTGGAGTCAAGCCCCTCCCACATCATCCTGAATCCACTACCGCATTCTAGTATGGCTACATGAGGTTTCTTATTTACACACATAAAGCCTACCCATGCCTAAACTAAACAATATCAAAGTTCCAAAATATCAATTTGTTTATTCTCAACAGAAACAAAACTACACACAAATGGTAGCCATAGATTATTCACCGCTCGCCGAACAAACGATGATGTTTTGTCGCAATCAATGGGGTGCCGATAATACCGGATCAATGGGACATCGCATTCTGACACCCGCCGATCGTACACCTCAAAAAAACTTTCTACACCTCACAATAGATAGAACAGCTTTTATAATAAATCTTCCAAGGTTCAGTTTTGAATAACTATGTTTTTTCAAAACGCATTAACCTTGCGGTCGTACTTATTTTTTTGCGCAATGATAGCACCGGTTCGTGGATATTCCGCTCCGTCCGGAATTAGATCGTTTTGTCTCCGTTTAATGGTCAAAACGTGACCGGAGAACGAACTCGTAATTTGGATAATTTGTTCAGGATGCAGTGACAATGATGAACAGCGAAATCCTATACGGGTGTATAATTTATGGGGAATACATTAAAGGCGGCGCGCTTTAAGGATTTTAGCGAGTTTTTTAAATTCGATAATCTGAATTGATTGAAATGTGCCCCGAAAGCTGTCACCTGAGTTTTATGGGTTAGTGTCGAATATCAATGGCTAAGCGAAGCAGAAAGGAGAATTACATCAAAAAGTCCTATAGATCAAGGGCTTATTCTAGACAATATTATTGCCAAGAACAGAGTGTTTATTCATATATTTCCTTTTAATTGGCAAATTGCCGTCATACAAAGCTTAACATTCCGTTAATAATATATTTTCAACGCCCACAAGACAACGTGTGTGTTTTCTTGCCAAAACTATGTTAAATTCCTGTAAATTTTACAAAATTTGTTAAACCGAAAACAGGTCAACCGTAAATCCTTCACTTTTGGACGTATTCCTCCGTAAAACATCGCCTAAAAATCACTTTACTACACGTGTATACGTATTTATGAAAGAACTACTAAATCTTTATTTCAACAAGTCCTCTAATCTCCCCTAAGTGTCAGTAAACAAAGACAAATGAGTCGGCTAAGAGCCGAACGGAAAAAGTAGCGATATGTAATCGCGGCCCGGACTTTACCGGACAGTTCCGGAAGCAATGCTTTCCCGGAGCTGATACCGAAGACAAGCACCGGACACGTCCACCACAAGACACGCTGGCGATAGAAAAAAAACTGGACTTTTCTTGTTTTTTCCTGTCTGCTTTTCGGTAAATGTTAAACTAATACTTATTCATTCGCCGTGGATATTTTTTTCTCAGATTATTTACACACACAAATAATTCGATATCAATTATGAGAGGTTGTGTCCCTTGGTTGATATAAATAGGTATCCTACAAATGATGTCTGCCAACCAAAGCTAATAAATATTAATAACAGCAAATCCAGACTTATTACTATCGCTAAATCTGGGTAGTGATTCTCTGAACAACGACGGTCGGACGGACGGACGAGTGAATGTCCAAGCGGTGAGTTTGACTAGTCCCGTCAATGCGAACAAAACATATTTTTAGCGCGTGCATTTTCAATTTAGCAGCATGGTTTCTGCCGATGGATCGAACGTATAAGGCTGCTTAATTGAAAATGCACGCGCTAAAATGTATTCTGTTCGCTTGACGGGATTACCTAAACTCGTCACACGTCCGCCCGTCCGTTATTTTTGAGAGAATAGCACCCCAGAAGCCATATTTTTCTTTGTCCCTACACGTATTGTTATGGTAAATTGTTTTTAATTCGGCGGCCATTACAAGTAAATAAGAGCTATCATAACTGTGACAGCACGAAAACAAAAGGAGTAAAGTTAATGTAAAATAACGCCTTATTCATCAACATCGACTTATATGAATTACTAGCTGTTCCCGTGTCCACTTCACTGGGCAAAACATTTTTTTTGAGTTCATAATTTTCCCGCTAATTCCCGTTCCCGTGGGAATTTCGGAAATTCCATTCCTAGTGCACCTCTACGGTACCTAAGCTACGTCCCTTCCAAATTTCAAGTGCCTACGTTTAGCCGTTTAGGCTGTGCGTTGATATGTCAGTTAGTCAGTCAGTCAGTTTCTCCTTTTATATATTTACATATATTTAGATAACTATAACTGAGACGCTTATCAGAGCAATAACAATCTTTACTTATTTAATTTATTAAAAATTAAAAAAAGTTGTTGCCTGAAATATATTTTTTGTAAATTTTACATTAGTAGGCCAAGAAGTAATGTTAAAAGCAAAATTACGTAATTTGCTGCAAATTATAGCACATAATTCAGTCTAACAAACCATGGAGAACCAGCATTACCCAATTTGTTTTAGTACTTGTATATTTTTAGATTATCTACAAGCGTCACTAAGTAAAAAGAAATGCCAACCTGCTAAATCATTAGACATTTTGTAGGCTTCACCCGTATTATTACTGAAAGTAAAAGTGATGCAATTTATGTTTAAATGTGTTCAACAGCTTTTACTGACGACTGTGAATAGGTATTTTCAAATGATTCCACAATTATAACATTCTACTTTTGAAATAATTACAAGAAAGGCTGAAATATGTTTTCAAACCAGGCAAAAACATGTCCGACCATCTCAGTTAAGGGTTCCAAAGCCTAAACTATCTCAAAAAACCACTGTACTTAAAGTTATTTGATGCTTTCTTAGAAGATTTTTAGTAGGTATAATCACTTAGTCGCCTGTATCTCAAGAACCAATCAAGTGTACATACAGATGTAGTGAATAAGCCTTTCACATCGTTTTTGGTCGCATAACTTCGTATTTATCTTGCTTTATTGATGGGTACTGAAGCTAATTGAGAAAGCTAGGTAAATACGAACTAATCCGACAAAAAACAATGGGTAAGGATTATTCACTACATCTGTACATAGTCGTGATAGTTTTACTTTTAAATTCGTTTCGTCGTGCTTCCATTTTAGTTTTTTTTAATTTCCCATTTTTAATATTAGTAGCTTTGGCTTTGGGGGTATAGTGAAAATGATATTTCCTAAACGGTCCCCCAAATGTAAAAATTGTTAATGGTATGTACGTAGTGATTTTTATGAGCTATCCAGTTATACCTTCTTCATGTTATAATCTAAAAAAAAACTTATTTTACATGTATTGGACCTACCCATAAAAAATAAACAAGATTTTAGCTTACAACTTAGTAGTATTAGGGCCACTTGCACGAAAAGTTTAACCCTGGGTTAAGACACTAACTCGAGTTAAAATGACAGTTTTCGTATGAATCTGACGTCTACTAACTCGAGTTAAAATGACAGTTGTCGTATGAATCTGACGTTTACTAACCCGAGTTAGGCGGACTTGCGCGGACCAGGGTTAGCCCTTAAGCCAGAGTTAAGCGTCTACTTTTGTACGTGGTTTGCCGCCTAACCTCGGGTTAAGACGCTAACTCTGGTTCGCGCAAGTGGGCGTTAGTGTCTTAACTCAGGGTTAAATTATTCGTGCAAGTCCGTCTAACGCCCACTTGCGCGGACCAGAGTTAGCCCTTAACCCAGAGTTAAGCGTCTACTTTTGTACGTGGTTTGCCGCCTAACCTCGGGTTAAGACGCTAACTCTGGTCCACGCAAGTGGGCCTAACTCGAGTTAAAATGACAGTTTTCGTATGTATCTGACGTCTACTAACTCGAGTTAGTGCCTTAACCCAGGGTTAAATTCTGCGTGCAAGTGGCCCTTAAGAGTCTAAAACTAAAACCAAGGACAGGCGGACATTTCCAAACTAAAAAGGTTCCTTGTCGATTACGGAACCTTAAAAAGGGATATAAACGGTTAGTTTAAGTTATTTTTTTTTTACTTAGCTTAATGTAAACTTAGAAAATTCAAGTTCTCCAACTCTCTAGATAAATCTGAAGAAGTTAAACGATTTACCTCATTGCCCTAAATCAGTGACAGGGAAACCCTATGTAGGTGCATTTACATAAAGGTCCGACCGGCGCAGGCGCGCCAGGTGCGGTACATAAGCGCACAAATTGTTATCTTGTGAAACGAGTCGTGTGATTCGCGCAGCGACGCGTATACGCTACCGCAAAGCTCTTCAGTTCTGTAGTGATGGGGTGAAGTCGATGGAAACGAAAAAAAAAACTTGGGCACAGACAACTTGCATTCTGCGAATGATAATGACAGCTCAAATCAAGAAACTGTTTATTATTGGAGTAGGTCGGGTTAGTCCCCTACATTTTGATAGACTGTCTATTCCTTATATTTTGATAGATTTCTAAAGTTATCTGCGTTCGCAAAAGAAAACATGTCTAGTTATCGCTGGTCGTAAAGCCAGTAACTTAATAGCGCAATCGATTGTAAACTTCGACACTGGATAAAATAATAGTTTAATTTTAAGCTATTTAACTAGTTACAATGGACAATCAATAGAACAGATGATTAAAATGGTCAAAAGGTGCAGACTAAACAGAAGAACCAAATTTAACTATCTGTTTGATTGTTTTAAGAAAAACTACAAAATTTTAATGAGTTTACGCGGTGGGCCTATATGTACCACACAAATAAAATGTTACCTACTACGCCAAAAATAATTTAATTTACAATTATCGGTAAAGAATTAAACTACTTACTTGGATATGGAAATGTACTGACCCAGCGATTGGAAAGTCTTTCAAAAACAATTCCAACAGCGTTAATTCAAGAAACACATTCAGCATGATATCCTAACTTAAAGCCGTTCTCTGAGACATTTTAGAGACGAATAAGTTGTTCCGTTTTCAAACTTGTGCATGAAAAATTAGTTGGCATATAATAGGATTCTCAACACTTTTTTTCTGTATCGACATCCATCAACGTAGCATCACTAAAATTTATGAAATGTAATTTTCTGGCGCGAACGACTCACGAACATTTGTAGCTTTCCCGAGTACTCGGGGAAATTGCGATCTGCGGCGCAAAATATGAGATCTACCCTCAGTTCGTTTAAATTACGACCGGTTTTATAAATATTCTGCAGTTTCTTTGTGTTTACTTCATCTGCGGGTTGGGATAATTTATAGTTAATGTGCAAAGCGCTGGGAACTGTGGAGTTAAAATATGAACCACTATTTTGAAATGCTGCAGAATTTAGGTTGAATTCAAAATTAGGTTAGTTCAGTTCAATATAGCTTGCTTAGCTAAACAAACTGATTTTATAATGTTGATTGTAAATAAAGACTCATGTCAAAAAATATTCTATTGGAATTCAGTCATTATTTCAATAATAGAAACATATTCCTCACAAATCACCCAAAGCAGTTTAAGTTTAATAACATCATCACCAATATATCCCTGTCTGCGACCGTATGCGCCCAATAATTGCTCCTAAACACGTCCCATGCCAGTGGCTCCCTGCTACTAGTACAAACGTACCATCTATACAGTAGTCGGTATAGAACGCGAGGGTACCGAGGAACAAGTGTCGCGGCATCCTTGACCGGGCACATCGATGAGTGATGGCCGCCATGTGCCGCGGACACTCGGCAACTCATCGCCCTTGCCTCAGAGCAGTTAGGGCTGCCATAATATTATAAGTTATACTAGCATACAGACATGTCCCAGGGTCTGAGTGCGGTGCCTGTTTGAATGATACATCACATTAAACGTCAAGTCACAGAAAATTCGACGCATTTTGCGATGCGATGGAGCTGATTCAAGATAAGTTTATTCATACGGCATTACGAATTAGACTGGCAATAAAATTGCAGAAGTTGATTGCCGTCTTACTTTAACTTCTGATCTAGAGCAAGAAACACAATTTTGCATTTTTTTTATAACTTAGAATTTAGAGTAAGACGTTACAGCAGTCAACTTATTCAATTTTTATATCTAGTCTGAACCTCCTGTTTTTTTTTACATTGTAATTGTTAATGTGTCTTAGAGACTTACCATTAGGTTAGACCACCTCTCTCATTTGTCTTTTCCATGTCATAAAAAAATATTGTTACAGTACTCCTAGCTTCTTAATAGCATTCGGCTAGCTATTGCTATCACCCTTGCACTCGCAAGTGACAGTATATTGCTCACTTGTGTTTCATAGAAAAACGAAGATATCGCTATTAAGAAACCGGTGGTTTGTAAAATGAACAACTCAGAGTAACGCGTTGTCTCAATTTGAGTTACAATCAGTGAGATAAAGATTTGTAAACTTCCAAATTTAATTAATTTATTTTTAAAGGAAGAAAAGTTGTTTTTACATACAGTGTTCTTTATGTAGCATTGACAACCCTGTTCAAGATGAGGGTAGCAAAGATAATTATCTTTTTTACGTAACGCACCCGCTTCAGTTTTAATAACGCGATAAATGCCGCGGAAGGCTTGTCGCTGACGCGGAAGAAGGGACCCAGGATTCCTCCTTTGATTAATACCTCACTTGTACAACACACCAACCCCAACCTTCACCCTTCGACATAAAGCCTAAACACACAGCTAGTTTTCAGCCAGTCGATTAAGCAACAGATGCATTTTATTCTTCGTTCAATTTTCTTCCCATTTTTCCCGACATGATAAAGTGATTGTTTTTAATTTTACGAGGAATTAGGCAATGATAGACGGCGTTTCTTCCAGACAAGGTTATGATGAGCTGGGGGGCTGGGGGACTGTTTTTTTTATTGTTTCTACGTGCTGGTTGTAATTCAAACACCGGGTGTGGTGGAAGCTTTGTTTTGTTAATAAGTTGTTATACAATCAATAAATAGTCTAGTTGTTTTACTTCTACATTTTTGTTGTTATATTCTTCTTCTACATTGATGAGGTAACATTTTGCCAAATATTGAGTGAAGGTCGTTTGTTAGAATCTGGAACCTGCCGTAAAGTTAAGTTTATTTCAATTACTATCCCCAGTTCAAAACAACTAGTATCACCTTTTATACGTCACAATTTCACATTTGTTTTGTATACCTATAAATCGAACAAAGAACTTAACAAGGTGCACCAAGGTGCTAAGCGCAGCAAAGATGTAAATGTATAATGCAATCGATACTAACCGCTCCCCCGCGAAGCAATAGATCAAGTCTAAAAACCCTAATTTACCGTTCAAACATCGACGGAACCCCCTATCACTATCATAAGGCACACATCTTCAACTGCCTATTATGGACTATGACTCAATCGAAGGCAAATAGAAGGGAGGTGTCTAGTAAATTGTAGGTTACGGTCTTCATTGGAAAAGGAAGTGGTTAAACCTATTTGTTTGGTAAACTCATTAGTTATCGATGGATACGTGTGATAAATATGGGTTTTATAAAGAATCGTTTATAAGAAACGCGTGCTGAATATTGATGTAAGAACGTAATTAGTTTTAGCGGCTGAAGCATACCTACCTACGGTGAACCTTAAGGTTATCACCACCATTAGGACCAGCTCTAGGATATCGTAAAATATCCCCAAATTTTTATTCTAGCAACGCAGCATGGTTTTAAGGGAATAATAATTATAAAAGTGTCTTAAAGAACTAGTATTGCATTTAAGTCAAGGTATTATAAATTTTAATTTCTTAGTAGATTCCAAAAACCGTAAATAACAAACTAAACTACACCATACTAGCTACAACATGCATATAAAAGCTTAACTTCCGATAATTGGCCAGTTATCCGGACAAAAAGCCAAATTAATCTCACACCTCTATGAAAATTAAATCATCCATGCAGGGATGAGGGTGGTCGATGACAAATGTCCAAGCTGTGACAACCCGTTAGCATCTTGACAGGGACTAATAGCGCCATCTGTTATGAAGCTGCGGTGTCCGGTTTAATGTCTGTTGTCGCCAGGTGTTCGTAGATGGCGCTAATGATATCAAACCGCGCTGTTTATAAATTGGAAAGTTTATTCAAGGAGGAATAATATCCAACCATATCGTTGTATTAAGTGATAGACGTCCATTTAGTAGTAAAGAGATGTTATTGAAGTATTCATTTATGTAATTTGTATGATTATGCGTAGGTATAGATTAAATGAAAAAGTTGGTCTTTGTTTAGTAATATAAATTGTTATATTTTAAACAGATTGAGCGTACATTTAAATTTAGTAATGAACCAGTTTTAATTTATCTTTGCAAGCTTCCAATGCTTTCGCTTACTTCCATCTCAAGAAGGTAACTAAAGTAACAAAAGGTTCCGCGTCTAACCAGTAGATGGCGCTGTTGTCAACTTTCTTACCGCAAAAAGCTCTCCTTACAGCACTGCTATATTTTATAACCATTTGTTTTTTTTTAGGTTCTCGGTAAGAACGGCATCCGGGGTTGGCTGGATGGGACCACCGAGAAATCGAACTGGCTGAAAATCGTGCGCTCTACCGACTACTCGCACGAGGTCAACGTTCAGCATTTACTGCACGCCGGACAAGTAGGGATCCTCCATGTTACTAAAGTTACCTGTTGTACATGAATGAAGTCGGTTAAAAATGGGACTTATTCGCGTAAACACATTTTATATCTATAATAGTATCGCTATCTCTTAAAGGGATAAGTTCGCCTTTCTACTTGTTTGTTATATTGCCGTGTTTTGTTTTTTTTTTGCTTGTACAATAAAGACTAAGTATACATACATATACATACATATTACATTATGTATAAATATCGCATAAATATGGTACCTAACACATACCTACCTATAAAACAAATAAAGTTACTTATCCGGGATTTTAGAATAATTTGACATGTTAAACTTTTTCCACGATATAGGTACTTTTAAAGATTATTCTTTAACTACACTCGTTTGAAGATTCTACGCAGGTAGGTAATTTGTTTATTTGATTCTAATTAGCTTTTTTCTCTTTTGTTCTTGAGAAAGGAGTTGAAAATACGAAGCAATTACACATTAGTGTTAATTTTCCATGCTTTCGTGTAGTTTTTATTATCTATATTGCTAATGTTTTTCTAAAAAGCTCGTATTCAGCTAGAGTTGTAATACTTTTAAAACACAATGACACACAATATTATTTGCACCATTTCACCCTTAACATGTTATTATTAATTATCTCATATATCACAATTAAATGTCCAAATGCTCGCCCAATAGTTATCACAGCCCTCATTATGGCGTCTTTTATGTCACTACCCCAATCAAATTTGAATGTGGAACGTTGGGTACTTCCGGTGGCAGAAAATCGGTGCGCGCCTGAACAACTGTGTCTCACTTCCGGTCAATAGGAGGGGAGCAGACCCTATTGTACAACGTATTTTGCGTCAGATGACTGATATTAATGATGCTGTCCTTTGCATATACAGATAGTGAGAGTAGTACAGCTACATAGCCGGCGTGGTTTTGTATGGAATGTTTTTCGGTTCTGGCAACAGATGTCACGATTAGATGCACGTATTGTGCCGGTTAGAGGTTAAAAGCTATTTGATATTTCACCCCTGTTCGGGGTTTTGAGATTTTCATTCGATATTATGAACTTGAATATTTTTATTTTATTTTATACAGAGCTCAGTATCCGCATGCTATTTATACTAGGGTTGGTGAATTTAAAAAATAACTTTTAAAGATATCTTGTAAAAGTCGGAAAGTTGATTTTTATAGTCGCGCCGTTCTTTAAGGCCCCATTTGAAATCTGTCATTTCAATACAAAATATGCGTTTGAGGATATTATTATTATTGGGGAGTTGGGATAGGCCTTTTGTGCTGCTTCGACCATTGCTGATCTTTTGTGGCAGCCCTTTATTTAGAGCTCACCGCAAAGGCCCGTTGCGTCCAGGACATTCCAGATGCTTTGGGCACTGAGGAGTTGTATCTCTTGTGGGTACATGATATGTCTGCCTAGGTGGGTACTTCTGTTGCGCATTGGAGGTCCGCATGAGTACAGTATGTGCATTGCTCAGCTGTCTCCTGTCTCCTGACAGAACCTGCATGTCTCGTCTTGTTTCATACCATTAGAAACAGATATCTGTTCGGTTTGCGGTGGCCAGTTAGGTTATATTTTGTACTGCTTTGATAGCTGTCAAGTCAGTCCCCTTGGAACGGCGTGATTATAATAGGTAGGACTTGACAGTAGCCCGTGGAGCTAATCCCATGTGCTTCTATTTATTTCACAAGAGAAAATACTCTTTTACCGATCAATTATCCTTGCGTGTGATGTCCATGGAGTTACTCAACTAAAAAGTCTATAGGAGGATATATAAATTTGACATTTGCTACGTACAAAATGTGTAAAATTTTAACGAGACGCAAGGAAAACGATTCGTTTATTGAATATAGGAACCGGGCATAAGTCATTAATTAAAAGTAGAATTAGAACTATACTAGGTATAAAATAAAATCGATTACATGTCTTATCCATCATCTTTTTAATGCAGAACGGAAGCTTGAACCTATGACCCTCATTTTTCAGGTGTGGTACAAGGTCACCCGGGACATCTTGACTGGCCAGGAGCTGCTCCTCGGACCCAGGACTCCTCTGCCGCTGCAGGATGTGCTGACGGGAGCTGGTAAGTATTTATTAACTACTGTTTAAATTGTTAGTGGCTGAACTGCGTAGTCTGAACCACGTAAACCTACTTACATTCTAAATTCTTGCTGTGTACCTGATAATTTAAGGAGTCTGATATTGTTGGTAATCGTCCATTATACTACGAGTACTATTTTCGTATATCATACCTATACAGGGTGAAATCTAAGTCGTGAATCGCATGATCACCTCTGTCTTCTACCCACGAATATGAACAAATTTCACTATGGAACCTACCCTGAAATCGCGAAAAAAAAAACAGCTGCTTTCTACATTTTGGTCAAGTAGGTACGTATTAAACTTTTCTATGAAGCAGCTATTTTTTTTTTCGTAATTACATAGTTGATCCCATAGTGAAACTTGTTCATATTCGTGGGTGGAATACAGACGTGATCATTTGATTCACGACTTAGATTACACCCTGTATAATATCTTTACACGTTTTTTATAAATTCTTACGACATAATATACCTACACTTATCCAAAAAATATGGAGCCCAATTAAAAAAAAAGATTTGTAATGATGTCCTTAAACGGTTCATTTTAAAACTTGATTTTTTTGAAAACTTATTTTTTTGTGCTCTTAGCACACTGTACTGTAATGAAACTTCACGCACGTCATAGGTCGGAAATAAAGTATTTTCGATACTTTTTTTTTTTATTCAAAAGTATAAAGTATAATGAAGCAAAATAACGTAGGATACGTTTTTATAAAGTATGGTTGGCAACCTTACCTACAACCTATTTTTATACAACGAAATTGTAACTCGCTAACACCAAAGGGAAAATCTGCAGCGTCGTGTAAAGCTGGTTGAATCACGCTTCACGCGCGACTGCGCGGTGGTAATTGGAGTCACCTGCGAGTCAAACGTGTGACCCTCGCACATACTTAATATATAGGCCGCTCTAGTTTATGAAGGAAAAATATACGGGGGTTTTAGTTATAGTATTTGCACGATTTAATAGAAACATCCTTTATTTTGTTACTGGTGTGTTTTAGTCAGCTGGAAATTAATATCATACAATTAAATTTTGATTGTTTAGGTTACCGGTTGATAAAAACGGATTATCTCATGCACATCGTAGGCCCAAAAATTGATAACTAGATTCCCACAAGCATAAAAGACTGCAGCGGCGAGTTTAGGTTGTCCCGTCAGAGCGAACAAAATACATTTTAGCGCATGCATTTTCAATTAAGCAGCCTTATACGTTCGATCCATCGGTAGAAACCATGCTGCTAAATTGAAAATGCACGCGCTAAAATATGTTTTGTTCGCACTGACGGGACTACTTAAACTCGCCGCTTGGACATTCACTCGTCCGTCCGTCCGACCGTCATTGTTGAGAGAATCAACTACCCAGGACCTGCTTGGCTTTTAAATTAAAACTAAAATCTTGGCTGCTTGGGAAAGGCTACTACTCTGTTGAGGAGTTTCTTACTGAATATGTACTTAGACAGATATATAAAATTACAAATTAATTTAGATGTAATGAAAATAATGTAATAGTTTTTTTTATGGAATGGCATTTTATTAATAAATTGTAAATAACTGTAATTGTAATTAACTGTGTACAATACTTTAATAAAGAATATTAACATGAATATGTAATATTGGGATTACCATGAGGTGTTCATTCATGATTGAAGAAAAAACCACCAAATGTTTAAAGGTCCATACAAATATATATATATATATATATATATATATATATATATATATGTATGTTTACAGTTGTCTACATACATACATACATAAGCTCACGCCTTTATTCCCAGAGTGGGTTAGGCAGAGCTACAGAATTACTAACAGCTCTAAAAACTTGTTAATAATTCTTGTTAGTTGTCTAGTATCCACAAAAAACCAAAGCCTTTGCTTAATTGTGGATGATAAAACTATAAAAGTAAAGTCAACCATTTGCCCAAGTCAGATGTTGAAATGAATAATAATTATTACATTTTAAATTATAATATAACTACTAACGTCAAATTAATATTATTATACACATGCACAAAAACGGATCATTGATTTTAATTGTTAAAAATACATGGTACAAGCCTAGCGCTTAGTTTAGGACTAGTTTAACTTGAACGAGATGGTCCTCCTATTTTTAAATTATTATACGTATTGGTAAGAGTACAATAACAATTTATACAACTAAAAACGTAAAAAAAAGTAACACCAAGTTACTTTATTTCATAAACTTTACATTAAATCACATAGTCACAGGTGACTTAACCCTGCACACGCTGTATTATAAACTAAACAGTCGCAGGGACACCGGGCACGCGCATGCGATGTTTAATTTAGATAAATCGCGACGCCGGCGCCCTCTGTGGAAAATCACGCATAATGCAGCGTGGGGACATACTCGGCCACGGGTGATACTCACTGGATGTGACTAGTCGAAGTGTTGTAATATTCAACATTATAGCAGTCCATATGCTACTTAAATTTCAGGGGTGTGATTCTCAATTATGCTCAAGCCATGCTGCCAAATTGAAAATGCACGCGCTAAAAAGTGTTTTGTTAGCTCTGACGGGACTACTTAATCTCGCCGCTGCTGCATCATTCACTTGTTCGTTCGTCCGACCGCGTTTTTAAGAGAATCACACCCCTGTATGAAATTTCTCGGACTATTCGGAGATAATGATGCTTAGGAGGTGGTATAGCAACTGGCTCCTTAATTTTCCCTCCAGTATTGATGATTAATTAAATTATCCTCCGAATATTATAAATGCGAAAGGTTAGAAGAAATTTAGAACGGAGATAGCTTATACACTGGATTGACACATAGGCTACTTTTTATACTACGGAAAATTTAAAAGTTCCCAAGGGAATAATGATTAATCAAAATTTATACACTGGTAAACATCTTAGCCTAAGTGTGCAAAATGTGGTTACAGAATTATCAACAAGTTTTTAGAGTTGTTGGTAATTCTGTAGCTCTGCCTACCCCACTCTGGGAATAAAGGCGTGAGTTTATGTATGTATGTATGTATGCGGACGGAGTCTCGGGCAGAAGCTAGTAAAAAATAAAGCGCTTGCCGTTCATGGCGTAACAGAAGTGGCAATTACATATAAAATCTTGTTGACGTTTAAATTATATAACATTTGACTTGAACTGCATTTAAACTATTTAGTATTACTATTTTATCCAAACGAGATTATGGCTGGGTGGGAGAGTTGTCCAGCGTTGGACTGAGACAGGCTAACGATGATAATGATGATGCTAACGAGGGTTTAGTCTTCTCTCTCTCCATAATTAGGTAAAGCCAAGGTTCATAATACGTTCCCAATGCGTCAAAAATATCTTCACGCCCCCTATGATTTTGATAAACGTTTATGTTTACATTAAGTTGGCCCGATGGCCGTGTAGCTGATATTAGTGCTTTTAACTATACTCCTACTACGTGTGATTGATTAAAGGTTTTTTATCAATCCTTCATACCAGAAAAGCAATAATTCATACCAATGACGACCAATGAAATGTATATAAATAGGTCATAGCTCATATCGGTAGATGTTAATTTTTGCGAATTACCTCGGGGATACGTCTACAGGTAATATTAGCTGCTACCGTATGGTCCTATCCATTATATTTAAACCATTATTACCGGTGCAAAGGTGGGTAGGGTCTTCAGCGCTTCCTGGCTGGCTTCCGGCCGGCACCGGCGCGGCTGCTGCGGGGCGGCTGCGGCGCGTGCGCGTGATTTATGCGTTTCGAATTGCGCGTAATTGCCGTCCCGTTAATAATATTACTGTTGATCGGTAATGAGCTAACGTGTGTTCATGTAATAAGATTTAAATAACGACTAGTGACTAATGGCTAATAATTTTCAATGAAAACTAGAAGACGCCAGTGACTTCGGACGCGGAGAATTAGTCCCCTGTAGTACCTACCACCCCTTAGGAGATGAATTTCCAAAAATGCTTTTCGTAGTGCACACTTCGTTTTTTTTTTATGACATAGAGAAGACAATCGAGCACACAGTCCACCTGGATGGTAAGTGGAAACTGTGACCCATAGACATTCGCATTCACAAGACTGCAAAGCAACCCTAAGACTGCAAATGCGTTGCCAACCCTGATCACAAGATGGAATGCCTCCTCCTCATTGCACCGGCTGTCTTATCCCCAAACCGGAACACAACAATGCGAACACTGCTGTTTGGCGGTAGGTTGATGGATAAGATGGTGGTAGCGATCCGGACGGACCCTGCACAAGGTCCTACCACCCGCAAAATAAAATGAATATTCGCTCCCAAGTCCCTCAGTCTAGCGGTTTCAGCTGTGCGTTGAAAGGTCAGTCAGCCAGTCAGTTTCTTCTTTTATATAGATACATATATAGAGATACAGACTGTCCCATACCTCACGCTGATAGGCCCTTTCGGTTACACTTCGACCATGTAGAAGCTTCTATGCAATTACCCCTGTCATAACTAGACACAGGTTCCTAAATGTCTAGATGTCTTCACAATGTTTTTTCTTTATCTTAGAACGGTCTGTTGTCATGATATTGGAACACCTCCAGTTTACAGACCAGGTAATAAACATGCAAAAAACTGACAGACATCGTTAAAGTTTTTTTTATTACATTACAGTTTGTTGGTGCGGTAATAACCTAATTATACTAATTCGCAAATAATTAAATTATAATTGATACACGAGAATACAATACTTCTACGCCTGAAAATTGAATCAACTCCATCTAACACTGACTGCAAACTATGCTAACTTAAAAACGACTCCGTACTCGTCATTCATAAACATTTGCCCTTATCACAAAACTAACATTTTACTCTAGTCACGACAATACAAACAAACAATCATAAGGCAAAACGAATTGACCAAATCCGCCCACATATGCAACGATCAGCTGCATGACACTCCGAAAACCACAATGACTCTTAAATATCCGTAATTAGGATCGATTTGCAGACCCATTCCATTTGTCATAGAACTCTTGCGCAAGACATGATTGATGATTTTTCATACGAGAGAATTTATTAATTTCGAGATAAGTATGATTTTTCGAAAGGATTATGCGCCACGCGTAGAGGTGGACGTGCTTTTATGCCGAATTGTGCAATGATGATCGATTGTTTCGAGAGTTTTATCTTTCGATTATGGATTTATAGCTCCCCTTGCCAATGGAATATTCGAAGAGAAATTATAAGCGTGACGTGTTTTAAAATAATGTTGGTACTTTTTTAGATTTTACATGAACCTGGGATAGCAAAAATTTGTTGAGGTTATGTAGTCTTAGATTTTAAAACCTTTGTTGATTGTCACACAGCTTACTGTAAGGTAGCAACTTAGTTTTCCCTTTGCATTGCTGATGTTTATGGGTGATTGCTTACCATCACGTGGCCTGTATGCTTGTTTGCCTTTAATGACTTTAAAAAAAATGAGAAATTGTGTAAAATATTTTATTGCAGTATCATAAAAAAGCACCCTATATTGTCATATCTAAAATTATTATGAAAGGAAACAGTTCTTTTTACGAAATAAAGTTCACACCACCGATGATCGGTGGCAGTCGGCCAATCCTTCTCTATGTCAAACACATCAAAAAATTTATAATTTCAAAACTACCATCTCATTCTAACGTCAAAAAAGCTTAAAATAATCTGTTTAACAATAATAATTCAACCCTTTACTGCGTCGGCGCAATCGTCCGTAATGAATGGGCCACTGACATTTGTCATCGCGCAATTGTCGGCAGATTAAAATTGATGACGTCGCTTTGTTGGCGCATGCGCTATTGTGATGTACGATGTTATCACGATGCGTGCGTTTCGGACCTTTGTACTGGATTAATTATGGTATGTTAATGGGAGTATGGAATTTAGACATCGCACAGTCATATTTTACCCGAACTGACTTTGGACTCCACAAAAATGTGAAAAGAAAGAAAGAAAGAAGACATTTGTTGCCTCACACAAAGATTACGTACGCCTGGAAGATTACGTATCAATTGAGTTTCAGGCCTATGCGTTGTGGTCATACAGTTCTCGAGAAAGGATGCTGGTATAGAGTCAAGTATTAAAGAAAACAGTCTGCCTAAATTTTATTAGAAATCAGCAGTTAATCGAACCAAAGCTGATCAGATGTTGGTTTTAACGAAAATAGAAACCAAAGCATCGAAAAATGCGTAAAATTACCGCAAATCGACCAAATAACGCAATAGTTACCATTAAAACGGCCCAGAATCGCGACCCCGCACCAGAATGATTAATCAAAAAATTAAGCAACAACAATGGAGCCACCCCATTACCCGGCGACAATCCCACACCGCGTATTTATTTAACAATCAAATAAATATTAGGGACAATAAAATAGAAATATTTCAATTTAATATCTCCGCCCCCAGTGAAGGGGTTGATTCTGACATTTGTCGTTTTTTGTCACCAGATTAGCTGGCGTATCTTGATGTTACGCGAAATTTAATAATTTGATGACTAATCTCGCTCGTGACTCTGTTATCTGTGATCACACTTTTGATTCACTCGTTGTGTTTTGATAACGTTGACGCAACTCAGACATCTTATTGAGCCAACTAGTCCATTGAAACTTGAGGCGGTCAGTTGGTTAACTAGTACTTTTACTTTATTCTATCACGGTCTTTTGATCACTGGAAGAAATATCCTACCAAGTAGGTGCTAGCTCCTCTTTCACAATGCTATTTTTTATACTACAAGTATAAATACGACATATTTGTGGCCAAATATTTTGATTCTCAAAACTTAACTTGCTGAAAAGTTAATTCCCATCGCTGCTGCTCTGTATTTTTTTATGTAAACACAAATTTGACAGTAAACTGGGATATTTTTTGAGATATGTATTTGGGTAAGATACATTTGACTAAAAATATTTTAAACTTAATAACACGGCATTGTTTACAAATCGTAAAACCATGTTTCATACGTTTGTAACTAACAGATAGCCTGACAGACGGATATCATTCCTAGGCGGTTTAAAGTAAGCCTCTTTAAAATCATGTAAATATTGCGGTTATACGCACTACGCCACTGATGAGAATTCAGTCCAACGCACCCCACAGGCGCGTACGCATTTAATAGTCTAGATAGTGTGACCCGCGCCGCATCCTGGCCACAATGAACTGACCACCGCGGCCGCCGCCAGGGGGCCCAACGGTCTAGTGCCGAAGCTGCTGTTCGAATTGTATTTTATTTATTCAATTCAAGATCAATTTAATTAATAAAAAACGCGACGAACGAAAAGCTAAGATTTTGACAAATTGAGAATTCGTTTTTCAAAGTTAACTTTAAGTTAAACTAAAGTTAACTTAAGTTATTTAAAATGGGCTATTAGTTAATTTAAAGGTAGGAAATTAGTTGGCATCATATTTAAATATCGTTGAGGCTAGACAAGATGCTTTGAAGCTTGCCGCTAATAAACGATTTTCGAATACTGACACAATAGATGGGATTGACGTAGGCGCTCGACGCGAACGTCTGACAGCTTACGTTATTCCGTTACTGTTTCAGGGTAAATGTTTTCTCTCAGGTACTGTAGATTTTTAAATAACAAGTATTGTATGGCCAAAAGCGTAGTGAAGACGTTGTTGCGTTTCAGCGTTAAACAATGACACACAATTGCACGTTAACATTTAATGTTTTAGAAAAACTTAAAAACGTCTCCATCATCTCGTCATCATTTGAATAGTTTCCTGTGGTGTTCGTTAACTATCGTTAAAAGGCGATAAAAATATTATTGATTGTTGCACTGTCTCTTGCACTAGAACATCCTCGCCGCGAGCGCCGATAGGCCTGCTCTCGCGACTAGGAAGTCAAGCGGACTTGATAGAAGCATAAACAGGACGCGCATGTGTACCGTATGCGCGTGACCCGACCACGAGACCAAGATCCCGGTGACAAAGATACAAAGTACCCGATAAAGTCGTATGTATGTTTTCTAGAAGGGTAAATGGTGGAAAAAAATGGCAAAAGTATCTGAAAATCATCAGGTTAATAAGTAGGACCTTTGTGCAAGATCCATCCCGATGCTAGCACTATCTTATCCTTTAGCCTACTACTAAGATGCAGTACTCACGTTCATGTGTTCCGGTGTAGGGATAAGACAACTGGTGAAATTACTAACAAAGACTACCTAGTTTTGAAACTGCTTTGAAAACACATTTAAGGGAAAATGAGTTATTGGCCGGCCATGGCTAATAACTAAATCCCACAGCCACTCAGATTCAGTTATTAGCCGTTGAAATATTTTGAGGTTATTGTTGCTTTGTGATCTTTAAAATAACAAAGAATTAATATTTACTTAATCCGGCAACAAAATAGTACAACACGCAAGCATTAGCTACGTAACTTTCATGAAAAATTAAGTTCTTCTATAAAACTCTTACCTTAACTTTTTCTTAACGAACGACCTACATTTGTCAACACTTTTAGTAACTGAGATTCTACCGCGTTAGAACGTCGTCTAGACAAAATCATATGAACTAAAACGAAAGCTGGAGAAATACAGGATTTTTTTTGGTCCCATTCATTCGAGTTCATGCTTCTATTGCCTTGTTTCTTTATAATTTCGTAATAGTGGCCAATTACTATGGAGGGGCCAATAACTATAGCAGTCACCCTAGGTCATCTTAGTCCTCAGGGTTCGGCAAAGCATTTGCGGTCTTAGGATTGTAGTCTTAGGCCCGTATTAATAAACTCATCTTGGCTGAGATGCGTGTCACAACATACCTCAAAGTAAACGTCAAGCTATAGAAAGCTGTCATTTGTGACGCGTCTCGATACGAGCATTAGAGTTGAGATTACTTTATTAATACGGCCCTTAAGGTCGTAGTCTTGAGAATCCAAATGTCTATGAGTCACAGATCCCACTCACTATCAGGTGTCCTGTAAGCATACAGGACTCGCCTTATCTGTGCCATAAAAACTCATTGCTCACCTATTTTGACCCCAGACGCAAAAAAGGGTGTTATAAGTTAAACGGTGTATTTGTGTATCTGTGTATTTATCTGTGGCTACGTAGCTCCCAAACGGATGAACCGATTCGGACCCGCTGCGCTGGCCTACTGCCTAAATGAAAACAATTGTGATTGCGAGTGCGTTTTTTTTTTAATATTGAAAGCTAGGTTAACTATTGAACTTTAGCTTGATCAAAATAGTCGATGACACTGTAATATCGCGTAATGAACAAATTAAGTGCAAAATACACCTTACTGAGTAAGTAAGTATGTAAGGTAAATGGGTTCGATTTATTTTCATTTATTTATATTAGTAGTTTATTGTATATTTATATGTATAAAATATCTGTATTCAAATTAAAAATCATCAATTTAAAACTAGCTAACAAACAAACATTCACTATAACACTAACAATACAAATATAAATTAAAATTCACCTTACCATGAGAAACGACAGGTGCCCGGCAGTTTGTCTGTCATTACAACGTCAAAGATCGGTAAGTCACCGTCACGCTGCGCGCGCGCGCCATCTGGCGGCGTCGTGGGAAAACTTAACGCCCGCGCAGGCCATTCCCCATAACACACCACTTTGGGAAGATAAGGATAAAGTGGGACATATGTCGTATAAATATCAAATTACGTATTCTAGAATGGATAATTGGATATGTAAAATGAATAATAAGTTTTATTTTACCTATTATTTTTGTCCGCGGCTTCGTTTCAGTAGAACTTTTGTCACTATTGTCTTGTGAGCTGTATATTTTTTGGGTAAAAACTGTATCGTATGTCATTTTGTTGTATCAGTGGTTAAAAGTATTAAAAAAGCGGTTTCGTGGTGAAAGCATGACATACTGACAGACAGACATGTTTATTTATAATACTTGTATTGATATGTATGGCCAGGCAGGATTCCATAGCTACGTTGTCATTAATATATATTAAAAAATAAATGTTTCAATGTTTTCAATATACTTACGTACCATTTCAATGACAAACAAAAGCTTATGAAAGTATTATAGACATCCATTGATTTTAGCTTCTTAATTAAATTATAACGTAATTTAAAAGTAGGAATTTAAAAAAAAAGATCCACAATTTTATGTTTAGTATCTTAATAGCATCGATCAGGAAACCTCCAAAACAATGTCAAAGATGGCACCGACTTTGATAAACCGGCGATTACCATCCTTATCTCCGGAACACCATCAGACAATAACGAAAGCGCCATGGATAAAATAATCCATAAGCAATCGACTACCTATATTAGGTGTGCGTGTTTGTAAAATAAAGAGAGGGTTTCCCTAATGAAATGATTGGTGAGTTCATCAATGAGCTCTGCGATGTATAGTTAAACTTGACTAGGTTATGTGTAAGCTGCACGTATCATAGAATGCACTTACCTACTAAAAATGAGAGCCAACTAAGAGACATTTTTTCTTAGTTGATTTTTTTTAATACAATAGTTAAGTTATTACTTATATCAACTAAAACTGATAGTAACTACAGCAATTTCTTTAGTGATTGAACTGATATCTTAGTTGATGTATCTTACGTCTTGTCAGTTGTATATGGAATCAAGACGCGTATGCTCAACAATCACAATCTTGTTAGGAGCGACCAATTATTTTTTACTGCATGCAAGCCTACAGATCTCCTAATTGGTAAGTAGGATCTACATCCCATAGACAATCCTTACCACAAGACTGCAATCTTAACACTGCCAATGCGTTGCCAACCCATCCAAAAACATATCACAAAAACACTTGCCTTTGCCATCGCTGCTTAAATACAAAAGCGCCACAAAACAAAAACAGATATACTTTGATTTAAAATTTAAAGTATATAGCATCCCGAATTTAAATGCAACACAAACATATCTTGATTTGTGTCCCTTGTGTATTTAAGCAACGATATGTTGATATGTTGAAGGGTAGGTAGTCAAAGTCGATAAGCTTCGCCTATTTCGAATAACTGTTGTGGCCTGCAGTCGTGACATTTAAACGGTCAATTAGGAATTGGGTCAAGTTCACTCGGGCAAAACTGACCAACACCACTAAACCTTTAACAACTCATGGTGGCATGGAGGAGCTGCATAAGTTTTCAGCTGCCGCAGCAAACAGTCGCAAACACACACGGCGAGCGTAAAGGACGAAGCTATAGCAGTTATAAGGCTCTGTCTTTTTCTCTCAGCGTAAACTGAACTGGATAGCTATGTCATCATAACCCCCCTGGATATCGATATTTGATCGATGCAGGACGAGTGCCATATGCAATGATGGTGATAAACGTTTAAAGAACTATTGCGATACTAGATAAAAACAAGACAAAAATGTGACTTTTCTGAGCTGATATCTTTTAAACCTAACTAAAAACCACCCTGATTAAACTAGATGTATTTTTAAGTGAACCGCATCGACATCGTTTCATCCGTTTGGGAGCTATTAAGCCCGAGACACACGGATACACAGTTAAACTGGTACAAGGTAGTGATTCTCTAAACAACGCCGGTGGTACGGACTGTCGAGTGATATCCAAGCGGCGAGTTTAAGTAGTTTAGTAGAGCGAACAAAACACATTTTAGCGCGTGCATTTTCAATTAAGCAGCCTTATACGTTCGACCCATCGGCAGGAACCATTATGCTGCTAAATTGAAAATGCACGCGCTACAATGTGTTTTGTTCGCACTGACGGGACTACTTAATCTCGCCGCTTGGACATCACTCTTGCATTCGTTCACCTTTGCTTCTTGAGAGAATCACACCCCAGTACAGACACATACAATCCGAACCGAGCGCATACAATCATGGCCTTTGTGGGCGGTAAAAACCCATATTGTTTTTACCCGTTATGTATTTTTTTTTTACTTGGCCGCCATTACTGTCAAGTAAATAAGAGCTATAAAAACGTTGACTATACGATAACAGGTTAAAGACAATATGGTTTTTACCGCTGCGTATAGAATCAGCCAAGCTAGCTCTGGGTGAGATTCTACACGCTCTCGTTTTATCGTCGACTAAATTTCCGTCCTTTACTGACAAGATTTAGTCAAAAGCAAACCCATTTACAATAAAAAAAACATATATACGTCAAACACAACATCCCTCTTTTTTCCCGATGGTAAAAAAATCAATCAAAGTCACCCTATAAAATCAAATTGTGCATTTAATTACCAAAAGTCGTTATTGCACGGTCAGATGACTTTCCACCCCCGATGCAAATGGCGGGTCAAGTGAGCATATTAACCTGCGGGTGGGGGTGGGGGTGGCCTGCCCTCGGATAATTTGTAACAAACACTCCAGTGTTTTGTTGACACGAGACAGTTCGGTTGACCTCCGATGGTCTCTCGTGTCATCTTTTAAAATCACGCGATTAAAAAAAGTTAATTTTTCGAATTTTAATCAGGTATGTACAAGTATATGATGGTTAAATATAATTTTGGTTTATTTGAAGCAATCATAAAAAAAACATTTTGTTTTTAATATTTATCAATTTGCAAATAAATCAGTCTTAATTGTGATGTAAATTAATAATAAGAGAAAATATTTATAGTCATTGACACGACAACGCCCTTGCCATGACAGCTAAATATGGCCATCATATTTAATAATAATAAAAAAAAACAAGCATATTTTTTTAATTTTGCCACCGTTTAAACTACTCCTGCGGTCACCTTACGTGCCGCAAATCAGCTCGCGATCTTGAACTCCGCTGCACACGCCAGGCGTCATTTAAGTGCTTCAGTGAACTGTAATATTTAACAGTAAAAATATATATCGATGATATCATCTTATCTACGGAGGTGCTATCACGGACTCGTTAGACAATGCTCGGGGCGTGGCTCCGTCCGTCGTGACTCGAATCAATTCTGCATGTGTCAATGTAAAACATTTACTTCCGACGTGGTTCGTGAGGCCGGAGTGCTAAAGTTTGCATTGCGATGCGATGACAATGTTTGCATTGATTATATATTGTTTTATGACATACGGCTTAACGCACCTTTGGTTCTGGCCTATACCCGTAGAATGCCTTATGTTAAATGCTAGGACGTTATATTAACCGGCCGAATGGCCTAATAAAGACTACTTGGTATGTCTATTATACCGTTATCAACTGTACCCACTTATAGTTTTCATATATTCTAGTTTTGTATGTAAAAGTGTAACGATATTATAAAAAAATATAAATAAATATTACAGGTTAATCTTACTCAAGTTGACCTCGCCTCGTGCCAAACTAAGCTCTATTCTACCTCTATACTATGGGGACAACGACAAACAACCGAAACCGTTAGCTTCATCTTAGTCAGTATATTTTATAAAATCATAAAAACAAAAAATAATTGGGTTCTTTGATAATTTAAATTATAATTAAGGTAATAAAACTAACTTGTATCCAGGTATCCAGGTATCCAGGGATCATGACGTTTGCATCATCATCGAAATATCGGGAACAATAGCTAAATATTCTTACAATGATAATACGCCATTTTATTAAATTAACTATAAAGAAGTTTATTAATAAAGTTCCAATAGCAGGTGCATAAAAGCACTACACATTAATTCCATCACTGAGACCATAGTACTCGTAGAGCCGTATATTCTCCCTCTCATCTTTATTGCAGATGTAAAACAAACAACTGTACAATTATTACAATAACAGGGCACAGCCAACTAACCTTTCTAGTCGGAACACTCAATAAATTATGAATTAATTCGTGTCAATATGCACATCGGCCCATCGACCAAGACTTATGCGTCCTGTTACGAAAGTTCCCGCTTTAATTGCTGCCTTTCTATTGATTTACATGCTGGATCAAGACCATGCACTTTGCTTCGAGTCGTTTACTTGTTTACGACTTTTCTCACTTAACTTTTACGATCAATAACAAAAAAACATCACCTGTAACGCAAAACAGAAGACGGTTGGACAGAACGGTCGTCGGAAAATAGACTAACGGAAAATGTCATGAAAATAAAAGCTTGAAGCGACTTTTAAAAGAGACAAAGCTAAGTATCAACATCATAGTGATTCGTTTGGTGAAGGCGTATTTGTGATTATTGTATCAAAATCCTTGTAAATTAAAAAGTGGAAATTATAACGTACTTTTTCGAGTCAAATCGGTGAAGTACTGGAAAAGGGCCGAATCTTAAGTACGCGAAACCGACGTGCGTGCATGACTCGATGTATGAATGTGGAAGAAGCGAAATAAATTTGTCAAGATCGTAGCAAGTGGAAAGAAGTGGTCTCTGCCTACCCCTCTGGGAAACAGGCGTGATTTAATGTATGTATGTATAACAGTTGTATACCATTAATAATTCAGAACACAACATTATGACGAATAATCACTGTGTTTGGTTAAACAAATAGTAGTGTTAGTTATCTTATTAATTTAGGACACAATATGACTATACTTAGGCCGGCTCTGTTTTGTCATATCAAGCGGTAGACGTCTTTTTTACAACTATTTACTGATATGATAACGATTAGGAAAAAAAAGTCAAAGATGATGATATACAATGCGCTTATAGGATATTTTTCCTGTTACAGGTCGCCAAGGGTCCAGTATCTCTTCAAGCTCCGTGAAACTCGAGGAAGAGGAGCGAGAGGACACTGAGCCACGCTGTTCCTTCTGCGACGCCCCGTTCCCGAATATCGACGCGTAAGTTACTAAACAAAAAAAGTTTAAGGTTTTAATAGCCTAGAATGTATCATAGCTGAAACAGTCAATGCCAGATTGTTAGATATGTCACGTCACTGGCCTGAAGTTGATAAATGAGTACAAAAAATGGGTGGAAACCGAGCATTAGTATTTTTCCGATAAGTGAAAACGATCACGACAAATTACTGGGAGAAATAGATCTTCTGTATCGATATGTCTTCAAAACTATTAACCTCTTGCCATAAATATTATTTGGTCGTCCGAGAGCGGTCCGGTAACGATTTATTTAGCGTTAGAGATGTGCCCGTTCGATAAGGCGGCGTCGATGATTTGTTTCGGAGCGGCCGGGGGCACGCGACGTCGTCCACATCTGTTACGTCCTTAGTAACTTATAA
Source organism: Acleris laterana (assembly GCA_963966035.1). Classification (NCBI taxonomy): domain Eukaryota; kingdom Metazoa; phylum Arthropoda; class Insecta; order Lepidoptera; family Tortricidae; genus Acleris; species Acleris laterana. The sequence goes on from OZ014451.1 coordinate 11,781,007, forward strand.
TTTTACCTTACAAATATAAATGTCATTCTTATTTAGGAATAAACAAATGCCATAAAATACTTACAAAAGTAGATTAGGGAATAGCAAAATAAAAAGTTTATCAACGATAAAATAAAATCGACAATAAACTAAGCATCCCATCACAAATGGAAATATATCACGAATGTATTATCTGTATGACAAGCGTCGGTAGGCCATAATGGCGTGTGTCATCATATTCTATTGGAGCGGCGTCGGGCTCATCAATAATGCAGGAGAGAGATTATCGACATGCACCGTTTTAACGTATCCTCGCTTATCGCGCCATCACTATTGTTTTTAACGATTCCAACAATTCTAGGACATCGAGATATCGATTGTTCCTCTGCCCTAATTGTTTTCATTTCACGATAGTGTAAGTTGCTATGATTTAGCCTATTTACATGTCGTTAAAGATTCTCCTCAGCTGATTCTCCAACATTATTCCATTAGCTTTATCGCCGTTGCTTAACCTGATTTGACACGCTAATGCTAATATCAGTGCTATCTTAGATGAGTGTTCTGGCCATAATGCATCAGTAGGCGTAAAATTATAATGTCACGTATGTCCCTAATACCCATTGGAACGTGATACATCATGCATTACGCCAGCGTCCATTGTTATCTCTTATCGGATCTCTCTTCCACTCTTGCTTTCATCACGGCCGTCACAATTGGAATCATCAGACCTGTCACACCTTGAATCGATATCTGATCTATGGTAGCGCTTGCGCAGTCGCACCAAAATTACGTATTATTCGTTTGTGATTGGCTCTTTTATGCAATGATTGTTCGATAGGGAATGAAATGGTTTTTAAGACTTCGAAAGTGCGTGTTGGTTTCTAACGAAATTGTTCCAATTAAACTTTCAAAGAAACACCTGTGTGGTGTTTACACCAGTAAAGTTTAATATACGTTACGTACAAATAAAACACATTGGTAATGTTCTTGTTATCTCGTCAGCCATCGCGGACTGAGCCAAGAATTTCTCAATCGATTGTTAGCGCTTTGGATCTACAATCGATTATTAAAATGTAAGCACGATCGTCGGTACATCATTAGTCTACTGTGCCGCTAAGATTTCGCTTACCATGTAAAATTAAAAAAAAAACGTTTTCTATACACATTTTTTTTTAAATAATTAAGTATTTCATAAATTTAAGAGAGTCAAGAGTGAAAGTTTAAAAAAATGCATTACTGTCGCTGAATATAGCGTGAAAGATCTAATAAACATGCACGTCTGCTCAACATTTTTGTCGTTATTTTCTATTATCTTAAGATATTAGAAAATAAGAATAAAATATTTGCCAACATTATTTTTGGATCATTATACAGCCGCTTGGTGTTAAAAGCATCTCATAGTTGACGCGTCGGGTAAAGGTTTAGTAAGTGACTTAATAGAGTCACATCTACATCGTAGCTTCTTGTATTCAAATGCAGCATTTTAGAGTCACATCAGGTATCGGTGGCTCGTGTGGGTGGAGCTTAATGGATCGGCTCTGAATGAAAGTTGTTCATTGGATGTTATCAATCCGAGAACATGTAGATTGCCCTAAGATCACAATCTCGACATCCTACGGTGTGTTCGGGCCTAATTTGCGTTTTGTTTTATGAGATTATGCCCATTTTTGACTTCTGTGAGGCCGCGAATTAATTCGTCTTCTTTTCTGACTGTTGGAGGTTTAATTTCCAAAGAGTTTCTTAATCGCTGTTTTATCTAAAACTTGGTCTATATTTTTTAACATAGCAAGCCAGAACATAGGTTTCCAACCATATCTTGTAGTTATGATTTCATTTTGCCCTTGCTTTACTTTTTCTTGGTAAAGCAGGATAAAACAAAATCTTACGTTGGATTCCGACCGTCAATCAGCTTCCGTGCATTTTGTTTTCATTGCATAAACATGTCAGACGACTACACAGACCACCTGATAGATAGCGGAATCAGAAGCCTATATCGCTAGAGAATCTAACACAGACGATCTAAAGACTGTTAATGTATTGCCGACCTTGAGAACTTAGAATACCTCTAAGCTTGTCAATTCATTGGTTGTCTTGCCCCCGCATCGGAACACAACGAAGAGAACACTGCTGTTTGGCAGCAGGTTAAAGGCGGGTAATGGTAGCGATTCGGACGGACCCTGCACGGGTCCTGCTACCAAAGATAAAACTCATGTCGAGACATAGTTTCTTTTGATGTAGAAAAATTAAAATCGAATCGCTTTCAAACTGAGAGTACTTTACGATCGCTACTAACTGACCTTAAAACATTTGATAGATACAAACGATTTTTTCGACATCTCATACGTAACATTCCACGAGTCCAATAATAACGTTTTCGCTCTCCACAGAGTAATCATTGTTAAAAACTTAATAAGCTTTTTGTCATCGAGGCTCGTTCGCTACAGGGCACCTCTCGCCAGTAGATCAATTGTTGCATTCCAATCTTTAACCGTACCCGAAAACGACACACTTTCAATTGTAACTGCCTATAATTACGCAATAAGCTATTAAGAGGAACACAATCGATCTCTGTTAGGACCGTTTACTTAGATGTTGCTGTGCATTTGTAATGATAATAAAAAATACGCTGCCGAAGATCGCCTGCGCAGATACGGGAATGTTGCAAGCGAAGCCTGGGGCGATGCGTCGTATCTGACTGGTCCGAGCGGCCCACAAGGCTATTATAGAAGCTAGCTACTATTAAATATTAATTTAAAGTTTTTGCAAAGTAGTTAACAATAACATAGACTGGTCGGTTCAGAAAACTGCGGGCGGATAAAATCTTTAAACTTCTAAATAAAATTAATCAACATTCATAGCATTTTTTTGTCGAATGACAGATCAGTTCGGTTCAACTATGTTACCAGTGGTACCTCGGACACTGGAATCGTCGTCGTAATCGCAAACCACCAGCGGCAGATTTTATTCCTGAGATTAATTAAAAGATACGGCAGCGGTCGGCAGAACGAGAGTGAAAACGCATCGTGTCATCATGACAATGACGACGTTATCAAATAGGACAACATAGAATTCTAGTCTGATAACGAATCATTCCGATACTTTTATACTAAAGCAGCGATGTAATCACTGCTAACGTTAGACGCCATAATTCAGATAGCAGCAGGTGCTACGTTAGAAATAGCCGGAGGCAGTAAGGGTTGCGTGCGGTGGACCAGTTACTGCCAAGGAGAGTCGCTTCGACTATTTTTGTAATATTATATACGGTTTTCATGAAATGACAGCCAATCATGACAGCAATAACAGGATTTTCTTGACCCTCGATTTGCGATGTCGGAAACTTGTTAGCTACCTGGAGAATTTATTGAGGTGCGGTGCTAAACGTTTTAGTGCAGTTGGAAATAATGGCTCAGTTTTATTTTACAGTTAACTAGATATCGGTATCAATGGATAATAATAAATCTGTCTCTGACATCATTGTAGCTTACGAGAATATAGCTTTGAAGAAAGAGACTAAACCATTAGCAGTTGAGCATTAATTTAATTACATGTTCGATTACTTTACGATTATGACTCTTGACTTACCGAATGTAATTAGTCTATCATGATTTAACTCCACTTGAACAATCCACATTTATAAATGATTTTAATCATTGCAATCTTTGATCATTTAATTAATAATGTTTATAACGATAAAAATTGTAGACATAAATTCCACAATACCTCCATTAAATCATCGCGGACATAATAGATTCTCCTGCAAAAATGAATTCGTACATTCGCAACGTCAAGAGAACACGTTTGAATTATGTACATCTGGTTGTAAGCTATCCTGCGTAGGCGATCCCGATTCCGATGTTATCGTCTTCCTGCAGTTGTATGCTTATCTCAGCCGAGTAGTTTTACTTAGTCGAGTTCGTTAGTAATCTCTTCACTCTCTAATGAAGACGTTGGAGGTTCAATCCATTTAGAATGTGAAATGAGACATGAATGCGATCGTTTTGGTTGTAAAAATGCAAATGATTGCGTCATTTGCTTTAGTAAAGTTGAAATTAAAAGGTACTTAGATAGTAAATAATCGTAACATGCTGAGAAATTTATATAAATGCAGTATGATGTGATGTGTTTGACTTTGCCATTCATTTATAACGTCAAATTAGCCGGTTTTAAGGTGATTCCGTAATTATAAACTGACTAAATATAATATAGATAGCTATTGTATATTTTGTTTATATAAGTATGAATTTTACATTATAAAAGTGGTACAATTTTTCAAACTTATCTACTGGCAATAAATGAGTTACATTTAAATCAATTATACGGTGAATCAGTAAAAATCGGATTAAATCAATACAAATAATAACGTTACGATACGAATAACGACACGAATCGATTCGCCGAATGCATCTCGTCTAGGGCTACATCCTAGATGTAAGAAACAGAATGTATAGGATTGACGTAAGCTGCCGGACGTATCTTGAACTAAGGCCCGCTTAATACTTAGCTTATCAGCAAGGCATTGACTAAGATAGACTACGTATTATCCCATAGACTTTCGAAGATCTGGAAACAATACCTGAACTCTTTATTTTCAAGACAGATATTGAACAATCTTTTTTTTCCAGTCTCGATCGCCACCTGATCCAAACGCATGCTCAGACAGCGGCCGCGTACCACTGCGAGTTGTGCAATCGCGCGTACAGCTCGCGCGCGCTGCTGCTCCGTCACCGTGCGCTCGCGCACACCGACATCCGGAAATACCCTTGCGAAAACTGCCCTAAGGTGCGCATCTTTGTTTTTTTTTTTATGGCATAGAGTAGACAAACGAGCACACAGGCCACCTGATGGTAAGTGGAAACTGTGACCCATAGACATTCGCATTCACAAGACTGCAATGCAATCCCAAGACTGCAAATGCGTTGCCAACCCTGAGGACTAAGATGGAATGCCTCTATGCTAGTCATTTCACCGGCTGTTTTATCCCCAAACCGGAACACAACAATGCGAACACTGCTGTTTGGCGGTAGGTTATTGGATAAGATGGTGGTAACGATCCGGACGGACCCTGCACAAGGTCCTACCACCCGCTGAACCACTTCCCTTGAACTACTTCCTTCAAACGTGGAGAAAATAAGCATTAGATAGACGACAAGCCTTATTAAAAGCTCCTTCTTTGAAATTGGCTCATAGATGAGCTTGTGCAATTTCTTAATGCGTGATTTTTTATGTACCTACTGAAATGAAATGACTTATGGTTTCGGTAGGGTTTTCAAGCAAAGTATATCAGATCTCTTTTACATAGTACCTGGTACTTGAAGTTATAACTTTGACCATAGCTGGTTAAGCTGGAATACTTTTTAAATTCAACTGTAGTGAAAATCAATGGGGATGTTTAATGGTAAACCATTGCCACTATCATTGGCTGCTCTGAATTTACTCTCTAATCATATTACCATAACTTGAACTGTGCAAGCAACCAATGACTTTGACAATACTCTGTCCCTTTTTGGAATCTAACCTTACAAGTTCAGTTTCAATCTTCAACTGTCCTTTTGCCTAAACATTCTCAATTGAAATTCGAAAGTAAAACGAATACGCAATTTGACCCGTCCGAAACCTGATGTTATTTCAGGTATTTACCGATCCTTCCAACCTGCAGCGCCACATCCGCGCGCAGCACGTCGGCGCCCGCAGCCACGCCTGCCCCGAGTGCGGCAAGACCTTCGCCACCTCCTCAGGGCTGAAGCAGCACACGCACATACATTCCAGCGTCAAGCCCTTCCAGTGCAAGGTGTGCTTTAAGGTGAGTGCCGTTTGTTGCCTTTGTTTTATCTATATGTTTCAACTACAACGAGTGTAAATAAATCCAAAATGCACCACCTTGTCGTAAACATTTATATCGTGTCGTAAACGTTATAAAAAAAGCGTACTTGAAAAAAAGTTAATCCAATCTTGCGTTTACTTCATCAATGACCCTATCTGCACTCCAACATCTTTGGAAAATCGTTTCAGTTTGATAAATTAATAACAATGTGCCTAATTTGAGCAATTTTTATTCAGGCTCAGTGCAACGATAACTTCAAAGAAAATAACATAACCTTTTCCTAAAATATTGTTATTCTATTTCTTAATATCTATGAACATATATGTAAGTATTCTTACTCGAACTTTGTTGTTTGTTTCAGTCTTATACGCAGTTTTCAAACCTCTGTCGTCACAAGCGAATGCACGTCGCCTGCAGAGCCCTCGTTGAGTGCGGGAAATGCGGCAACTCTTTCAACTCGTACGCCTCCCTCACTAAACACAAGAGGTTTTGCGATACTGCCACCGCCGCCACCGTCAATTTGCGAGGACAGATGCCTCAAGGATTGCCTCAAATGACGTCCTTACCGAACGTCGGGCTGAACTCCTCAGGGAACCCGAATCCGTTCCCCATGTACAGACCAACCCTGCAGCTTCCGTATAATACCTTCGCGCATTACCCTGCTCTGTTTTCCGCAGCAGCAGCTGCCTGCCCTCCAGAATTCTTGAATCCACTTCTATTCAACGTCCAGGGGGCAAGACTTGCCATGGAACATGATTTGGCTATGTCAAATGCCAATATGCTGTCAAAGCAACAGGAAGGTAGATTATCTGTCAAAAGCATGGATAGCTCGACGTCACTTGATGACATGATGAAGAAAAATAGGGATTTGGATTATGAAAACAGTAAAAGGGATAGCGATGGCGACAGGGCTACGCCTAAATTACACGGTTTAACAGTGAAACAGTCTCCGCCGTCGGTGGAGGAAGTGTCTTCACAGCATCGTCCATCTCCGGTAATGAACATGACGACACCGATTGTTCCATTTAATTTCGCCAGAGAGGACTTAAAACAACGCAAGTCTCCTTTCAATTTCTCACTAAAGCACAATAACAACACCATACCTGGGAATAAGTCTCTTTCTCCGTACCCAACCGATTTGTCAAAGAACGATGCTAATTACGACGACAAAAATTCTGACTACTCCGATTTAGAGGTTGAAATGAAGAAGGATGATGTTGATCAGCCCCTAGATTTGTCGGTGTCGCGGAAGCAAAGCGACAAAGACTCCGAAGCCGAAATGGACGATCGTTCCTTTCGCAACTCTTCAGTCAAATCGTATTCACCACCTGAAAGCCCAATGGGGCGCGAGAGTAAGACACCCGAGAACGAAACCGCGGATATCGATGTGGAGGGAGTAGAGCCAAAAAGAGAGGATTCTCCTCCACAGCTCGTTTCGCCCCCGCTGGCGTTTCCGATGCCCGTCCACCCCCAGCACAACAGCAGCCTCATCGATGCCAT